>JAMZAV010001081.1:0-208966 GCA_024449915.1 Sweltsa coloradensis
GTGTTAGCATCTCTATTTGCGAAGCTTTTCAAGATGTTGTACGGGACACTGTACGTTATGATAGATCAATGTAAAAAGCTTGGCACTTTTTTAGATCTCATTTCTTTTGAGTGTGTAAGGTTTGGCTGTATTTTTACAAGATTTTGTTATGTGTGGGATACAAGATATCAATTAAGATACCCAGGAATACTCTAAATACACTGACACACATAGTAAATAATGTTATTTCCTAATCCACTGAATACACACGAATCTAGACAAAAAGTCACATCACATATATATAACTATATTCTTTTAAGAAATTTTGCAAATGATATGTTATATTTAATTATTTGTTTTATGACAGTGCTAAATATGTTTTGAAAAGGGTAGTGATATACGCTTATGAGATCTACATTCCCTTAGCTAGAGTGGCGTATATTGACTTAACGGTTAGCGCGCCTTATAAAACAATAGCATGAAGCATGACAAAGGATAAGAAACCAGACGGAATTTATCTAATCGTCAACTCCACTTACCCCTCGGGTATAGGTGAAGCTATAGCCGCTTACTTCCAAGTTTAAATGACTGGCGCGAAAATTGTTGAAAACACTGGCTGAAAAACGAGTCAACTAAAAAATAATATCGGGCTTTGTACATAAATTACAGAACCCAAAATACCTAACCTCCCAATAGCTTGTGTTAGCTATTATACGTAAAAATAAATTCCCACTTAATTTTCATGTTTGTATCTCAAAGTTTTAAATGTTTTTACTACAAAATTTCACATTTGTGTCATTGAGAGGGTGGTAAGGTATGCATGAATACATATCGATTTCTGTACCAAGCACAAACTTAGGTTGACTGTGCGTGTAATAAAGGGAAATAAAACAGACTAAAATTGAAGGGACGAACCGGACACACTCGTGCAATAAGGCGCACTTTTATTCCAATAGAAAATTTCAATCCGTTTCCATACGAGGAACGTCCCAGGAAACAGGGTCGTTATTGACGGATAGTTATGAAAATAGGCAATTTGTCCGAAAAAGTGTAAGAACAAGAAGTTCATTTGCATATTCGGAATTAACATAATAAATATCCAATAACGGCCAGAATTACTGCATGATCGGGCTCGGGCCGTATTCATTCGATTCGTATCGACGAACACCATAAGTTAGTGCCGGTCCCGGGCTCGTTCCCCGGTGTAGTCACTTTTTTAATTTCTGTTTAAAATACTAACACAACAGCGTCAAAGTCGCCTTATAAAGCCAAGGTTAAATTAAATTTAATAAGTAGCCAAATACCCGACCTGGCCGACCATGGCAGGAAGGCCATTTAATGCAGAGCACTTGGCGCTAGAGCAAAAATTGTAGTGTAATCTAGAAGTTAGTTTTTTATTATATGGTTTTTGTACTGTAATTTGGCACAGGGGACTGGTATACATATTATTATTTTTGTGTCAAGCATTTCAACTATACAAATGATTCCCTTTGTGTCCACCCAGGAAATAATTAAGTATAAGCAAGAGTTTAGGATCATTTAACCATGGAGCCACATTATTCCATAATTTTATTTTATTATTTATTTAATCACATTATTCGAGAAGCAATCAAATTTTAAAAACGTCCACGAAGTATGAATAAACTAGATGACGGGAAACGAATGACGTTGATATGTTAGTATTTTGGACAGAAATTAAAAAGTGACTACACCGGGGATCGAACCCGAAACCTTAGCTGTCCGGGCTATGCTCTTACCAACTGAGCTATGCAGCCACCGATTTAAAACTGTCTAATTTTTTGGTCTGTTTTGTACATTGTTAATAACGATTGTAGGGCAGATTAGACTGCCTTTTAAACTACATACGAAATTAACTGGAGAAATACAAACTATCTCTTTAACCCGAGTTGGCAGGATATATGATGTTTAACTCTGATTATATAGTGGGCGACTATGACATTGATTATTGATATGTTTGTACTTACCAAACAGAAATTAAAAAAAGTGACTACACCGGTGATCGAACCCGGGACCATAGCTTAGCAGTCCTGGTTATGCTCTTACCAACTGAGCGATACACGTTACACACGTTATTAACAATATACAAAACAGACCAAAACATTATACAGTTTTAAATTGGTGGCTGCATAGCTCAGTTGGTAAGAGCATAGCCTGGACTGCTAAGGTCCCGGGTTCGATCCCCGGTGTAGTCACTTTTTTAATTTCTGTCTATAAAGTACTTACATATTATCAACGTCTTAGTCGCCTACTATAAAACCAAAGTTAAGCAATAAATATACATATACATCCGTGACTTTAAATGTTAGGTCTCTAGCAAAATGCACTCCCAGCAGCGCAATTGACTAGCAAATCGTACATAATGCTTATAGGAACCAAGCTGATAGACGATGTAGTATATTTATTATCAGGTTTCATTTCTAGTTTCAACATGCTCTATTGGTCACATTTTCAACCAATGAGACGAGTTCGGACCCTCCCTTATGAGATAACCGTGCGTTGTTACACACACCGCCCTATCTAGCGGCATACAGTTGAATTGGTAATTGAAAATAATTAAAAATAATTAAAAATAATTAAATTTATATTCCTTTTCCCGCCATTTCGAGACATTGGGATTTGTAGCAAGAAGGACGGTTAATTTTTTAAATATTTAAAAATTAATTAATATATTGAATTTATTTTTAATATAATATTTTCGAGCATACGGGTTTTATAGACAAGAGGATTTATAGACGGTGGAATTTCGAGCCTATGAAACCATCCCTTATTATTATTATTATTATTATTATTATTATTATTATTATATTATTATTATTATTATTATTATTAGGATAGTTTTGGATCTTATAGTACAGAAAGCCAATTAATAATAATAATAATAATAATAATAATAATAATAATAATAATAATAATAATAATAATAATAATAATAATAATAATAATAATAATAATAATAATAATAATAATAATAAAAAGTTTTTAAATAATGATTAGGCACAATCTTAAAATATTACTTTAAAAGTTGTATATCCTTCAACAATAAAGTAATTTATTGGAAATAATAACAAATTTAGGCATGTAATCTGTTATACTTATATTTTTAAGACGAGTTATTAGCGTGCAGCAACTCACAATAAAGACTTGATCTTACTTCACAAATAATACACTTAAAATAATAATAATGATATTTCATCTTTTCGTGTACTTTTTGTTTTACCTTCCGCACGACGCACAAGATTTATTTCCCTTTTCCCATTAAAAAATCTTTCGCCACCGAATGTTGACGTCTGTAATTAACACAGCGGGAAGTCAAACGTGGAAAACTATCAATTTAAACATTCCATCAGCGGCCACGTCGGGCCTCGGACAAGATGATGTAATTGTGTTAATTAAAAATGTAGTGGCGGTTTCGATTATCATGTTGAAACACAGAAATGAATGCTAAGACATTAAACTTGAACAAGTGGATGAGAGGCCAACCGGTTCTACCGTCACGTAGTATTCTGCGCCATATCGTTCACGACGTGACTGGCTTTAACAAAACGCTACTGGAAACGGCTACTTCTGATGTAGACCTTGTTACTCGAGTACCGACGAGTAAAATAACATTAGAGTACGTAGAACTTTGCGATTTTTTTTAGTACCTTTGAGATTAAATGCATTATTAAACGGAAGCGAAGTTTCCCTGTACGCATCATCTTTCTGTCCGCCTGTCTGCGAGGATCACCTCTCACGATAAACCTTACATGACCTCCAATTGACATGCCTGATGGCATTGCCCTACAACAAGAATAACACAGAACGTCGTTGGTGAACCTAGTTTGGGTAAGGGGTGGAGACCCATTCAAAATGGATATTACCATTAACCCGGCACCTCCACCAAAGTAGCTTAAAAAATATTTTGTCAATTTAACTTTGTATCCTTCTTCGTCAATCTCTTGTTCAAGCTACTTGAATATGTATTAAAACACGAATTAAAGTTAGCTTGTTTTTGGGAAATATCTTCACCAAATAAAAAGGAAGTTGAATAAATTTGACAATTAGTACATCATGTTTTCTTGCACGCAATCTTATGTTTAATTAAACTTAGTTGTCCATATTTTACAATGTGAACTTCTCAGAACTAACAAAGTAATATTTATGCCAGTAAATAACCTCTAAACTCATAAAACGAATGTCAGGTTAAAACCACATAAAGAGGAAATAAATAAGGGCAATGCAACGACACTGAGTAATACAAGTAAGAGCGCAGAAGATCATAAGTTTAATCCATACTCTCTTTCCTCCTCCAACACACAGTGTATTCTATTTTCTATCAAATTTAAATTGAATATACGAAACCACATGTGCATACTAAATGTTTTATCGTATGAATATTTTAATTTTAAATAACTGTTACTTGTATGATACACTTTTCATGTCTTTCTGCAAAACAGTTCATTACCATTACTTATTCGATAAAATCTGAGGGCTGGTTATAATTTGCATGCAATCTTAGTTCTGTCTGGGCTGACTTCAAACTCCTGCTGTTACGATGTTTCCATTTGATTGATTTGTTTGTATTACTTTGCATAAATATGCATTTCATTTTGTATTTAACAGATCAATGCAATACATGTAATCGCGTGCAATAAATATGCAAATGTATTTTAAATTACTTATGAACTATTGCTAATGAAATTTGAACTTGCATGTGCAGCAACATGAAATATTGAATACATTTATCAAATGTGCTAATTACATAATATGAGTCGCAATTCTGTAATACTTCTATTCAAACGGTTGTTGCCGCCCACATTCTGATCTAAGTGTAAGGTGATTTAATTCGTCGATACAATTAATGAAAAGTATTGTTTTGAAAATTGTTAATTATTGGACATTAATATTAGACGGTTTTCGGGACATTGTACCGCGTTAATTAGAGTGTAATAACACATACCTGTGTTTGTGCGCTATTTATTTAATTTAATTGATTTATATTTAACGCCTATCCTATACAGTTAAAAAACTGATTTACCAAAGAAGAACAACGAAATAAATCTAATTACATAAATGCAGACACAATCAAGAACTAGTTATAAGTAAAGTATATTTGCCATTTTTCTAACAACATTGTAAATAATCTACAAGTCGCAACCATGTAGTTGTGAAATTGATTTTTGAAACCTCATGCTTTTGTTAAAAATTCAATCGTACAAAATTTAAAAAAATTATATGTGGTCATTGACATTAAGAACACGATGTAGGGAACAAAATGTTGTGATAGATTACGATCAACGCCGGTTATAAGGGTTAACATATTTGAAAACATTTATATACACCTGATAAGTTCAAACCGAGGGTTATCTTTGTCAATCAAAAGAAATACTAAAACTTCGATAAATACCTATAAACAGGAAAAGGGAAAGATTGTAAGTGGAAAGAATCGTGTCTTGTTCGAGCGCGACGTACGTTTTCATTCCCCCTGAAAGATGGCTGCAAGTGATTGCCAGGCACCTCGTCGTGTCCCGTCTCACGCACGTAGCGCGGCGAGTTACTTGGTTGTCATGTCTACTATCTAGTCACATGTGAATTGGGTAACATGTAGAGAGTAGCTCGCATGTGTGCTTGAAAACTAGCACCGGATGAAAAGTAAGATTTTGTCGTTCTAATTTAGATGGAATCTGAAAGTTAGACATTCATTTTGTTTTTATGTTTCGTATAGTACGAGATTTGCTTAAACATCAAAATAATATCTATCATAGGTTACGTTTTATTAAAGTCCATATTGCCTAAAGTGGTGAAGGTTAAGGTTGTGTTAATATAACATGCAATTTCGATTTGGCGTGACATGTCTGTTTCCCACCTACAACAATAGAGGAATAAATGTGCAAATTATGCCTTCAATTAGGCAATACGAGACATTAGAAGTGAGATTCTTCTAGACCTATGTTTATAACTTTATAAAGCATTGAAAATAACCTCAAAGCAAAGTAATATTGATTACTTTGTGATTGTGTCGAGACAAACTGTCACTTAATTTCAAACGTACAAATTCTCGTTGTGGTTGAATGGCGAGTGTCCCTGTTGTTTCGTGTGTGAATTCTGGATTGATTGTGGAGTTATGACTTTACACACTTGAAAGCTATCTGATGGTTTATTTATGTTGGACTCTAGTTGCCAGCTTAAAGATAAGACGCCAAAATATCGCAATTATCATAACACGCACAAATAATATTAATATTTTCTAGTCTTTGTCCTATATTTTAACTACGAAATTTTGATTATCCTTATTTCATATAATATGTAGATTTAAGGCCTACCACTGATGAAACCTTGATGGTATACGGAAGTACTTTGGAGACGCGCCAATGCATTTAGACCCGTCAAAACTAAAATTCACATAGCTAGCTATTTAATTAAAAAAATATGTACGAAAAGATAACTGAGTAACATAAACGTAGCCTAATTACTTTTTTAGAACCATAACGGAAATTCGTAATATAAATGTTGTATCTAGATAAGAATCTGCTGACAGGTATAACCGGTTCCTTACCCGTTCAAGGTTAAAAGATTTCCATTTTTTATCCAATGCAGTTTTTCGTATGCATAGGATTCGAATCTCAACAGTTAGTTATTTAATTATAAATCTGACTATCTTGGTTTAATGAACTAGATCATATAATAATTATTATCAGTAGTAATGAAAGTCTCTAGTATATTGTGCACAGAAAATGTATAACATTTTATGTCTTACATTTATAGTACATTTTATACTTACTTTCGTTATTTGCAATAATTCAGCAGTAGAACTATCATGTTATAATGGTTCGAATATATTTCCTATTCTTATGGGGTGATAAGTTAAAAATTATGACCTATATTATATGAATTATAAATAAATGATTGTGTGTGTTTGAGCTGGCCGTTTCTAGTAGAATGTTGGCGGTATTTTGTTCATATTATATAAAAATATATTGAAAAATTCTAAATATTGTGTAGGTAGGCATAATAAACATTTACTTGAAATTAACATTTAAAATAATATGATGGTGTAGAAAATATCTGATCATGTTCAAACAAGACATTTTAATATTTAAAAAAATCCGTGTGTATATACATTGATAATATAAGTCAGGAGTCACCTAAATTTGTTATTTCAATTTGTACTGTAATATATATGTAATAGAAAATAAATAATAAAAACAAACATAATATGTATATAAATAGTTTAATATGGCAATAAACAATTTTTAGAATAAGTCGGTTGGAAAGGACAAATTACGCATTATAAGTCTAGGGTTGAGACAAAAGTAAGAAATTCCTATGTTCTAATTTCTTGATGACGTACTAAACCATGAAGGTCGGGGCTCGTATCATACTTGTTGCGCACGTGGGTGACCTGAAAACCTCCATCTCACGTATGTTCATATATTAATTAGTTATTAGTTTAATATTCATTTTCTAATAATACTGTGAAGTCTTTACTAGTAATATATTGTTTAATAATAGTTTCCCCCTTGCACAATTAAAATAACAAATACAATAAATATTGTTTTTCTTACAAAACAGTGAGTAGTTCATTGACTTTTAACTAGACGTTGTTAGTTATCAACTTCTGTTTCTTATTCCTGTTTCGAAGCAAAATGCGTTTGTGAGAACAGCCAACTAACCTCAGAACGTGCGTGCCTTGAAGATTGCACACCGTAGGGTCATCTTTGATTACACTCTATCTAGCTAACTTTTACGATAAACTGGCCGTTGTTTACAACACTTTACAATAATAATAAAACCTTTATAATTTATTCTACGTTGGGTATATGTGCATGCCAGATAGATGCCCATTAAGCTAGTTGTGTTTTAAACTGGCGTTCATGATTGTTAAGACATGTGCAGTCGTGACTGAGTTGAGGCTTGATAAGTTTATAACCTTGTTCGGGTCAAGTTCCTGGCCTCGTGACAAGACACACACACACATGTATACCTGCATAATCTTGCCAACACGCACACGCACTCTAGCAATAGAACATTTCCCAATTTGCTTATTTGTGTCACGAAAAATACGAAATTATTGGCAAAATTAAGATTTAAAAAAGTTAAAATTAAAAATACTTAATTTATTTAACCACCTTAAAATTAGGAAAGGGTGAGTATCACACTTGGTCAGACGTTTGGCTCTCCTCACTAAAAGTTTACAATGAACAGTTATGAAAAAGCGTACCGGGCTACCGGCTGACGTGAAGACATCCAGACATTTCAATATTGATATAAGGAGCCATTTCAAAATTTCTTAATGAGAACGCATTTACATGTTTAAATCAAGTTATAACATCCTCGAAGTCATCAAATTATTGTTCACCATCATTTGTACACCCTTTACTATCTATTGTTAACCATAGTTTGTTCACCCTTTACTATCTCATTTTATATTATGTGTACTCTACCATCATTGTTCACCCTTTACCAGCTATTGTTTACCATCATTTGTTCACCCTTTACTATCTCCTTTTATTTTTTTGTTATTATTTGTATTGTCTTTTATAAATTGACGCAGTAAGTTAGACACTTTGTGACTGGGGCCTCATGGCTCTTTTCTAACTTTCTTTTGAGTTGATGTACATCTTACTGTCAAGAAAATGTACAACTTCAAAAATAACTAAATAAAATAGTATTTAAATTATAAAAGTAAATTCAAACATCCTTTCCTGATAGCCACAATATTATTGTGATGGGGTTACCCAAAGTACGGGCAATCCCGAACATCCTCCTTTGTAAACATAAACATTATGACCTTGAAGAACTTTGGAAAACTAGCGGATTGTCTGGAAATTGAATCTCCTCAGTAGCTGCTCAAGTCCTAGATTCACATGAAAGACTTGTGATGTAAGATTTAACAGTTTTAGTCTACACTCATGACAATGGCTCAGAGGTGAGAATAAGTTCAAATTTTCTAAACGAGTAAGTGGAAATGAAATGAAATGAAAACTTTTTTCCACATAATAATTGTTTCAATTCCATCGGGGGCTATCTCCTCTAAGAAACTAATGGCTATTTTTATAATCCAGCCGAATGCGTAGACGTCAGGAATTACAAAATAAAGATTGTAAAACTAATTTTAATTGCAATATTTTTTTCATTTGAAATTTAATGAATGAACATTTTATTGCATTGAATTGCATGGTACAGCATCGAAAACATCATTTCGGACACTTGAGATAAATTATCATGACAAATTTATTGAACCATTACATTACTCGTTTCTCTTTGACAAGCACTATAATAAACATTCGATTTGTGAATTCTCTGTTCTCCACAACATTAAAAACCTCGTATCTTGTACTTATCTTTTAAATAATTACCAGTTAAAAGCAAGTATAAGCCTAAGTGTATCAGGATGTAAAAATATCAATCGGAGGCCATTAAGTATAATCAACGTGTCGCATTTATTGATTCAGACGGTTGATTGCAGTTTGTAGGGAAATAAAAGTTATCACCTGGGTATTGGTGATAAATGCTCATTAAATCTGGGCAGAAATCGCGCATTAAGTTTGCACTTGAAACTACCTAGATTGTGTACCGACAGTGACGACCATTACGCAGATATAGTGATTACTAAAATAAATCAATAAAGACGTCGGTAAGTGCATGCAAGTTGCTCGTTCCTTGTATCGGGACTAATTCAAAATAGTTGTAGTCCTGCATGTAGGTGTAAAATATATTTTATAATTTGCTAGAGCTAGTCACATCATTATCACATACGGAGCTTTATGTAGAACACTACGTTTTATGAACGATTTAATAGCCGCTGGGTTATTACTTATTTATTTATTACGCTTTATTTAATACACTTCGTTTTTATTTAGTTGATTATATTTAATAAGTTAATTCAATTTAAACTTTTATAATATCATGATATGTTACAAATTACTATAAGTTTTTAATTTTTTCTTGGTAAATACGTTAATTGAATTTTTTACAATTGCTGTTTGTTTTTAATTTTATCTAGTTAATTAATTTTAGGAAATAAACTTGGTTTGTATCACGTGTATTGATTAGTTTCAATGGTGTTTACTATTTACTACCATTTATTCATGTAATAGTAATATACATATAAAGGTTTAAAAACGTGACTCTTTACGATGACGGTGTGTGTAAATTGTGTGTTCGATTCAAACATAATATTTATGAAATTAAATCAAAGCAACTAGTTGTTTTGCGGTAAATGCACGTACCTAATCAACTAAGTGGATTTTAACTCACCTTCATCGATAAATAATGTCAATTCATACGCGTTCTGTTTTATGCTTGAAATTAATACGGCAATATAATAACAATACAATTTAAAAAACATAACGACTAGGTATAACATTTTGTTCTATTCTCTTCGTTATCTATAAAAAAAACTTTTGTTTCTAAAGTGCAAGTTTATTTATTTATATAAATTATATTATCCGAATCAGCAAAATAATCAGTATTGTATTACAGTTTTTTTTAGTAGTGTAATATTTTAAAAATTGCAAAATAAATATGTAACTAGTTTCATTGTACCCTACAAATAAGATCACCATTTTACTATTCCGAAATATACAGTCGAAATTAACAATGTGGTTATATCATTAAAAAGTATTTTTGATTATCATCAAACCAATATATAATTTAAATGCTTGCCGATAATTTTAAAATATTTTCTTCCGGTAGTTAAGTAGGATAATCTTCTTTAAAATTATGATAGGGATTATGAAAGGGATTCGAGCGTGTGATTAGACAACCTAGCATCGGTTTCAGTGTATGCACGATAATATTTTTATCATCTTAACTTGTTGGAAAAATACGTTTCGAATCGGTATACTGTTACAAATAATAGATTGCTTGCGTGCATTTCTTTCAAGTAGTATCATGTTCCAAAATACTAAGGAAACGTTTATAAATGTGTGCGAAAGAATAAAAACACAGACGGAAGTACTTTGTCTTCGCCTCCGAATAAAACTCCTTTATTTGGAATCTCAGTTGAATTGTTTCCCACGCATAATACAAGTTCCACAATACATTTGTTTCCTCCATCAGTGTGAGGCAGGACATGTATAATATACACGTGTAGTACACCTAGACGTGCATGGTATAATCAGGGAACGGTACAGCTTCACCATAGAGGTGCAGCTCTAGTAATAATAGAGGATCAGTTTTGTTTCAGAATCTTACATCAGTGCTAATATACGTCTAGATCTGTACGTTTGGAAGCATAAGTTGAAATTTCGTTATCTAGGTCAGTCAAGATTTGAATTTATTTTTAAATTTTTATACTTACAAATAAATACCAACAAACAATCCATGTCCTAAATATGAATAAATTATACTTTTATATTATTGCACTAATTTTGCTACAATACTTATATTATCGATACAGAGATTCACAAATCAGGGATCGAAGCTCCCAGATTATGTATGCATCACTTCTATGTAAGTCCCTCACTTGTCAAGATACTAACAGATTTTAATGATTTTTTTCTTGTAGTAATAAATTATCATGTTACAACTTGTAGGCTGATGAAATTCACTTAAGTTTGTCTTATTGTTGTCGAACCTCGCGGTTTTTGCCTTATTTCCCTATGTTGGGTACTCCCATAACCGTTCCTATTAAATAAATATGTATACCAAAATTACTTAATTGAAAGTTATAGAATATGTTCTATTAAAAATAAAACGCCATTTCAAAGCATACCGACAGAACACGGAATGATAGCCTATACGCACTTAGAAAATGTTAGTAAATTTATTCCTTGTAACGGATTTTATGGTAATTGCTTGTATGTTCAAACTCTTCCGACAGCATTCGAGAGTAGAATAGAACTTCCCAAATTCGTCACTCCAATTATATGACTCGTTTAGAAATCACCGACCACAAGAACAATAACCGTACTCCGGCTGAGTCAGAATGATTTATATTGTGACGGTTAGATATTATTTGGTTCATCCGTCTACTTCTCTATTTTGGCATTCCTGTGTAAGAAGGTGTGGCCGAACAAGTTGGCTGCGCTCGCGCACGCGCAAGAACGCCGCGGGCTCTAAACTCAACGAGTACTGTTAGAAAGAAATGTTTTCAATTTCATAAAGATAATACAAGACTTTCGTTGGAGCCATTGCCTCAGTTTCACGTTTCTTCAAGTAGATGCAGGTAGAATACACAGGATGAAATCTTCTATACATTGGTTTAGAATAGAAGGTAACTTGCGAACGCACACAATGAACGTTACGCATACATTTTTTTAGAACGCATGTTTTACGCACTGGAACATTATGTTTTGGTTTTGAAGCATCCATGAATCTATGAAGCATTGGTCGCTTTGATTTAAAGTCCTCCACTGAAAATCAGTTATATAACTGAGTGGATAGACTCTAAATACAATTTATTTATTTATTTAATTGTTGCAATGTGTTTGAGAATTTGCGTGTAAGTGTGTAATCGTTCACTATTGAAATAGTTTTAGTAGGTAAGAAACTGTAACTGATGTTTACTGTGGTTTCAACGAACGAGCTGTGATATATTATGTTTTAGTACAGCAGCAAAATTCTTGAGACATGGTTCAGATGTATACTCTGGAGGCTAAATGTGGTTTTTAATATATAAATAACATAGTTTATACCCCGTCCGGAAATTTTTCAACTGTAAGGTCATAATCCGCAACTTTAGCCTGAGAATTTCGGGAAGATAGTCCCATGCTGGACAAATTCTGCCACAGACATGCGAGAGGACGGAGTGGGGATGAATTCCCATGTCATGGTCGTCTTTGTCATCGTTCATGTCGTCGTCGTCGGTCCCTATTTGTAGCTATAGCTGATATTTGCAAGACTGTTTTGCCTACTTTCTCGCATTTTACGGTCAGCAGGGGATTGAACCGAGGTGACTTTCTAACGAGCGTATTTTAATTCGGGGTTAAATGTTTTTTTAAATTATATTTCTAAAATATTCAATATATTAATAAAGAAGTTTGGATGCGTCTGATTTTGGTTTTAAGGATGCAGTGCAAGTTAGAGATTCATGTATTATATGAGATCACCATCAACTGGAAAAAGTCGTGTATCTCATGTCAAAAATTAATAGAGAGTTCAAGAAAGTAGTGAGCATCACAGTAGCAGCTCCGAACCGTTATCTCGACGAGATGAACACGTGCGATGCATTTCCACGACCGGTGAGTCAACCTGTGAAATGAGCCAAACGATTCCGCAAGTGCACGTGCATATGTTTCGCACGACGATCGGCTCCCATCAGCACTTACGTCTCAAATTGCCATGTATGCCGATGACTCAACAATATACCGTCCAATATGTAACACTGAAGACGCAAATCTCATTCAACAGGACCTTAACACAATCTATATTTGGTGCAAAATTAACTTCATGGAACTTAACATTAGTAAATGCTCTCTACTTAGAATATCTAGATCCAAAAACCAAATTCAATGTTCATATTCAATTAATAACACCATTGTTGCTCAAAATTCAAACATCAAACTTCTAGGACTAACCATTACAGACGATCTTAAGTGGAACTTACACTGTGACATTTTACGTGATAAGTCGTCAAAACTTACTGGCTTTATCAATAGAACTCTCAGTGGAAGTCGCAGTAGAGTTTTGAGAACTGCGTATTTAACTCTGGTGCGCCCCGTAATAACATATGGACTACCTGCTTGGCATCCGACATCAAAAGAAAATTTGGCGAAACTCGAGAGGGTACAAAATCGAGCCACATGGATGATTACTGGGGGAAATGATAAGAGTGCAACCCTCCGGAGGCAGACATGTGGATTTCCTTCCATTGAGCAATATGCCAATCAGGTAGACCTTATGTTTATAAAAAAGTGCTTCACACGTAACATAGATGTTGACCCCTTAAAAAGACTGCAGCTCAGCTACAGAAGAGTAGACAGTCGTGGTGTGAACTTAGTCCCACCCTTTGCTAGGACTTATTCGTATCAGGCTGGGTATTGGTATCGTGTTGCTGCGAAGTGGAATTCTGTGGATAAGTCCATCAAGTGCGCCCCTCTGGCTAAGTATGCACGTCACATTAAGGGATTGAATAACTAATGACATTTGTATTGACAAACACTGCTATTCCTTGGTACATGAATTCGGTATATTATTATGTTTTGTTGTTTGGTTCATAAAAAAAAACTCACCCACGTTTCTATTTCTTCTACTCTACTATACTCTGTACTATCGTCTATTATCACCCTCATTTAAGTTAGTATTATATTTTTAATTAGTTTAAAAAGCAGGTTTAGCACTATGTGTCATGGAGCTTTTAGCTCTTTCTAACCTGCTTAATAATGGCTTAGTAATATTTGCATATAGATGTAGATCTACCTGTGTCCTAACTCTAGCGTAAGTCTGTATCTATATGAATTATTGTACCTAAGAAATTGTTAAATAAATAATAATAATAATAATAGTCACGACCGACCAGCGATTTCGAGGCTTACGAAACGAGCCGGAGCGGCTATCACTTTGCAATACAAATGTATTGTAATAAATTGATGGCAGACATGATTCGTAGTTACTAACAATAATTTGCAATGTGGCAGGTTGAATAAGTGATGGCACAACCGAACGAAAGCCTAGACGTTTTGTGGAAAGCTCTTTATGAAGTTATTACCGTATCGTAGATAATATATACCATTAGCCATTACAAACACGATAAGCTTTTAAGTTGACTGTTGAAGATGAAACAAATTTTAATAATTGTAATAAGTTTGTTTTTTAGAACATTAATGTGGTTTATGTGAGGAAAGACCTCAATTTTGAAGTTTCGACCGACCTATGGTGTAAATTAGCCCTGACTTTTAGTCATGGTGGAGGTGCCGGGTCATTAAACGCGAGTGTAACAACGTAAAAATCGTTTATTCACCCGCTAAACTAAACTAATATTTTTCATTCAGGCTAACTCATTATGAATTTACAAAGTAAAATAACAAAATATATTGGTCCACTACGATCTTATTATTTTTTTGGCAAACTTGGCAATTCTCGAGTTAGGTTCCATAATAAATAACATAGGGACGATCTTTATGTCCCGTGACCTTGGAGGATTTTGATCAAAACAAAATGTTGAACTTTATTGACGTACGCGACAATTCTGTAAATCCTCTATATTTTGTTTTTATAATTTGGACATGTGGTTCGGTCAAAATATGCTGATTACCAAGATGGGGAGTGTTTTCGGAATGCATATTTTTGCGCGTTTTGAGTGTATCATTTGTGCACAGATTCAAGACACGATGTTATAAAAATGTATTTTCGATTGGTGCGATGTTCTAATATCTATGTGGAACAAAAAATAAGCCGGTAAAGGGTGATTTAAGAAATTTCCCAAAATGCATTTTTTGCAAATTCCAGGTTCAAAAAACGTTAAACTAATTCGTGGAAATTCACGGGTTCAATATTGAATTTTTTAGTATTGTACTATAGGTAATGTGGTAAAAAATATATTTTTGGGGGTAATAGCCATTTTAATACATAGTTGACAGTGACTTATCAACTCTATCACCAAACACATTTTTAATAGCGGAAATCCCTACCTTTTTTTTATAATTTTTTCGCTTTTTTTGCACAAAAATAAAATTCGATATAACGATATCAATATCGAAATTTTCGTGTGATATCTACTTTTGAGTGATATGTCATAGCCCTGCCTTAATTATAACCCGACTCTTGTAAAATATACCTATTTTCTTGACCTACAAATTCACCAAACGTGACGTTTATGGTCATTGTGTTGTCGTAATCGCCGAGGTTCTGTTTGTCATTTGTTAACGTTTACATTTGTCGAGGAAAACAACGACAAGATATTTTGAACGCTAACAAAAATAAAAACGGACAAGTTGTACAAAACACCTTGATTACGAAACAGCTGTCATCTATAGGTCGCGAGACACAAAAAATTGTGGTTTAGATATTATTATCTATAAGTTTTCCATTCCGTACACCTGTGACCACGCTGTACCGAACATTGAGGACATGCAGCGCTCCAAGCGGCGCCAGTTGCAAGCTGCAGCTGCGTCTTCAAGGTGACTGATCAGTGTAAAAGTGAGCATACGCGAAGAAAATTACGTGTTTCATACAACAGCATCACGAGACGTCCAATTACAGAATTCAAAAGTAATGAATACACTTTCTGATTAAATTACGTTGTAATTTTCATGTTGCATTTTTTGCTCAATTTGCAATTGCTATAATCTGGGTTTGAATAATGACATGTCGACTATTTTATTTGCAAAGAATCTCAAGCTTCTGTTTTTTAGACCTTCAGTTATAAGCAACGACCTAATTTCGATATACAAGACACAAGACAGTAGGACTGTAATTAATTCTCCTAATTAGACAACGTCATAAAAAGTCGCGTTCGGTTTTCGTTTAATGTTTCCTTTCACTCTATTCGAATGATATTTAAATTATCTAGGCTACTTCCATTAGCCATTTCGGTTTTTTGTCTTTTGGTTGGTACTATTGTTGCGTTTATCACGAGTGACAAAGACGACATGAAAAGACCGGAAATTGACGTTAGAAATGTAACAAAGAAACAAAGAAAACGTGAGAAGGAGATTTCTTTTCATTAGAAATATTGCTGCAGTTTTTTACGTGCACGAGAAATAAAAACTGCACTTTCGGTACATAGTGGTATATACTTTAAGAGACAATACCTTTATGTTTTTGAATGGTATAAATTATTGGTCGGTTATGCTAAATCTTATCATAGTACAAAAGATAAAAAAAAAAAACGCCCACGTTTTCAAAAATAACGAAACCGTGGTTATTGTTTACGTGGTGGTTTTCATAATACCAAATCAAAATCCAAAAGTTAGGAATTTTAAAACTAAATCATTCTATTATCTAAAAATAAAATAAACAAAGCAACGTGAATTTGATTGAATCACTTAAATGAAACATTTCGACCTGATTGAAGGAATAAAATTATCAAAACAATTTGAATAAGAAATCGTGAGCCATTTGGTCAGTATGATACTTAAGAAACGCTTACAAACAATTGATAACATGTGGAAACGGATGAATAAAACCATTTCGAAGATCGTTCTTGTTTTATGTACTGCACGATCATAGTAAATGGATTACGATGACGGCATTACATTACAGAACTTACATAACCTAATAGTTACTACTTTACTTTCAATTATGGTTATTACAGTGCGAAAGAAAGTCTGTAAGGTACGAGACTCGCGAATCAGATGAATTCGAGTTGACTAATTAACGTGAATGTCACTGCGGCTGTAAAACCTGGTCGTTATGAAATGTCGAGCAAGCCCCGGGCTATAGAGTGAGGCCACATGACTATATATGAGCTTTCCTCATCAATCTCGAGGTTTTACGACTAGGCTAGTTCGATTATCAAAGACAGGTGGTAAATATGCGAATTACGCTTTCAATGCTGGACTACAAGGTCGTTAATAATGTTATTTACAAAATTAGTGATTCCGGGTGTGTAATTTTAGCAAAGTTTGAAATGATCCACTTTTATAGGAACTGGAATCATTGCAGTGCTGTTATTTTTATAACGTACGTAGTTTCTACGATACGATACAATTTGTTTTATTTCTAGTATACAGCGACCAAGATCTCCGCGAACCAAAATAAATAATTTGGACACGCTCTTTTCAAGACCATTTGTTCGTTTCAGAGTTGGCAACCCGCTCTAATAAAAACTCTTCGTAAATTTGTTATTGTTTCACATTTCCAAGTATATTTACTTTTACCCAAAAGAATTCAATCATTCAACGTTTTATTTTATACGAAAACAAAAAATTTCTGATGACAGAACTTGAAGTTTTCTATAAGATTGTGTTGCTGATTTGACTTTTTGATATAAATAGCTTTGACTTAGAAGTAGCTTTAGGTGATTTGACTTTTTAAAATAAGTAGCTTCAAATCAGCAACACAACCTTGTATAAAACTTCAAGTTCCATTCTGTCATTAGAAGTTTTGATTTGTTGTACCAATAGTATTTTGTTTCTAAGTTTATCTAAAAAAAAATCACTATGGTTATTTTTAATTCCACCATTTTTCACAGAATGTTGTTTGTGAAGTGTGGAAGTGTGGATTAAATAATTTTATAATATGGAACTACATACTCATTATTAAACGGACGTTGCTGTCAACTATCATGTTCAACTAGCAGTATCACACTTTATAAATGTTTGTTGAATATTTATAACACAATCTTGGATGGTCAAGTCTACGAGATTTCTACGATTAGAAAAGGTAACAAGAAAACTCAGTCTAGTTTATTAAGTGCACCACCAAAATTACCATTAACACCCTTCCGAAATTATGGTTGACGTGGTTGATATTTAATCATAGCTGTTTGCCGACACGCAAATCTAACAATGCGCCCGATAAAACACATTGAAAAAATACATATAATTATCCTGGTTGATGAACGGATGGTGAATGTGTATAGTAATTATTAACACGAACGCCAAACACGTTCGGCAGCATTAGACAATTCAAGTTCAGGTGATATCCTCGAGTAATTACATACTGTGGTTATATTTTAACAATCTTCTATCGAGGTTGTTTGGTAGCTACTGACAGGTGAAAATACCTCCCCTTTGTCTTCGTCTTCCTGTCTTAAACATTCATGTTTACTTAAGTATCGAGATGCTTCGCGATGATAACTATTATGAGAGACTGAAAGTGGTCTGACGCCCCATGCAGGTTATTCTACATTTCGTATAAATCCGGTAGGTTCTAAACATAGGTAATTTAAAACAAAACTCTTGTGAGCCGTACTACGTCTTATCACTGTAAATTTATTTACGAAAACATTGCACAAATAAAAAATAATTACAAACAATTAAAATATGCATTTTATCCACGCAATTACATTAAGTGATTTTCGATGGGGGATTTAGAATCTATTTATATGTATTATGCATTTTTAAATTTAATTTTTAGTTATTTATTAATTTAACGTCTTTCCTATTCAGTTTAAAAACTGATTTACAAAGGAGGACAAGTAAATAAATCTTATTACATAGATGCAGACACAACGATGGACTACAGATAAGTAAATATTTTAAAATAGTAATAATTACATCAACAATGCATTAAAACACAGCAATTTTGAAAACAAAAGTTTTATAATCACGACTATAATATAGACATGTTTTTTTAAGATCAATAATGTAAAGTTTACATTTGAATGTATTTTCTTTTCAATCTATCTATGTGAAGCAAGGGCTAAATCCAAGGTATACTTTATTCTCCGTGGGGTAACATGGTGGACGAGTATCAGGACCATGACAAAGGGAAGGAAATATGCTAGCAAGAAAATAAAGCATTGTCGAGTGTTGCACGTTACACGACAAGCACGGGTATACGGGTGATTCCTGAGAGGGAGAGAAGCTACGAAATCAAAAGAACGAAATAAACAAAATATTAATACGTTTTCCACCGTTCAAATCTCGTTGTAGTTAGAAGAGCCTGGTACAAAGAGAGAACGGTTTCGAATCTCGCTGTTGGTGGAGGCGCCGGGTATTTCTGCCGAGCTTACGTTCAAATCTCGTTGTATAGTTAGAAGAGCCTGGTACAAAGAGAGAAGCGGTTTCGAATCTCGCTGTTGGTGGAGGCGCCGGGTTTTCTGCCGAGCTTACGTTCAAATCTCGTTGTAGTTAGAAGAGCCTGGTACAAAGAGAGAAACGGTTTCGAATCTCGCTGTTGGTGGAGGCGCCGGGTATTTCTGCCGAGCTTGGCGACGATAGTCCCGCTTCTTTTCCTCAGAGCCAACTAAACATTTTGTATCATCCTTGTTGAAGAGCAAAGCCAACAAAGAGTGCATGCCAGTCGGAGGTCACGTTCGCTTTACATCGTGAGACGTGAGTCACGTGACACACTCAACGACAGACGGACGAACAGGAAAGTGATTCATTTCGGGAAGCTTTTCTCCCTAAAATCAAAATGATGGGTAAGAAATATAGTTGAAGGACTTCGCTTTTGACACCGGTTCAGAGCCCATTGTAGCACATTTTTAAAACTTCTATCCTATTTAGTTAAAGAAACTGTCAGTTAAAAAAACTGATTTACAAAGGAGGACAACATAATATATTATGTCGGTTTGTCCTAGACTCACACTTCGGTGTTAAGTTTACGAAAATTGTTGTTGGTTGATTCTGCCTTCACTTTTTGGGAGAACACTGCATACGTGTACATAATATAATGTGACGAATATTTGGAAATAGTGTGTGAATATAAAAATAAGTTCACTACAAACGATTAAATCATAGAAACATAATTATACAACAATGCGTGTTAGATGCGTTGCTTTCACATTTTGGAGTTGAAAACAATGATGTAATCACTGTTGATAATTTTATACTAAAGACATAATGATAAAAATCTTATCTTATCACAATTCACAATCAAGTGTCGAGATGAAAACTTACGATATAGACAGTCAAGTCTTTGAGCATTTATTGTTATATTTCAATTTAGTATATTCTACCAACGGAGAAATTGTGTACATTGTTCAAAGTTGATCTCAAGATAGACGTTTTATGAGACGATCATTTGGCAAAGTGGCAGAGTATCAGTTCTAAAGGCAAACGAATTATTTACGGTTTGAAATAATTAGCTCCTAGGTTCCCATGGTCCATTCATCTATACATCGCCCACTCTTAGATTCAATTGCGTAGTACTTTTACTTTTTACATTATTTTCCTCCATGCATACATGACCTCGTGAAGAGAAAGAAACAGAGAGAACTACGATTGTATACGAAATACGCCGACACCTGTTGAGAAAGTTTGAAATTCGCTGATGTTAATTCTATTTATAACGTTGCTGGTTGGATGAAAACTATTACCGACTATTACCGAAGACAATACCATCATGTCTTTTATTGTTCCGCGTGTGTTGTAAGGTATCTCTGACGTCACATCCCACGTAACACCCATGTAGGAACTTTCCGTGAAATGCATTAACCATATTTCTCTGTAAGATCTTTGTAAGTTGTGTGCGTGTACCAGCCCTTCCGGAAACCTCGATCAGTGATGTAGCGCGAGCCAGTGTTCCGGTAAACGGCGGATGGATTGTATTCTCGAATGGTGTGATTAGTTCCACCAAAAGAAAGGCTAAGGAACTGAGGGGCCTTCGGGAAAAGAGTACGTGCTGAACGCATGCGGGCTCTCGTGTAATATAATATAGTACGTGATACTCGAGATTCTCGTCTCAGGCGCGACCTTGGTGGTTTAGGGACGATCTGATCACATCACTGAATTCTATTAAAGTCACTCATCGGAAGCAAGATGGATCATAACCTGAGCTTCTTGGAAATCATCCGTCAAATAAGAATACAGGCAATATTAAAAACGAACGGACAATATTTTTTTGGGTAAAATGTTGGTGAAAACTTAAAATGGAGGAATTATATTGGGGTAGTCGTTCGTTATAACTCTAGACAACAAAACATAAAACAAGAAATGTGTCAATAATTGTGGATAGTTGTAAGTAATTCAATTTGTGATGTTGTAAATGGATGATTTCTGCTGAACGTAAGATATTGTATTATTTTTAAAATAAAACTTTAGTGGATTAAAATTATATTACGTACTTGAAATAAACTTTTTCACTGTTCTTGGGTCTCATCTTCTCTCATTTTCTACCAAAGAACAATGAAAAGTTACTATTTGATATATTTTTGTATTGTTTAAGCATTCATTCGTATTTTCCAGACCAATTCATTTTTTTAAATATCTTAACTTGTTAACTTGTTTCCTACATTATTCTAATTGTTTTTCTACTAAAATATTGATTGTTCATTTCATGTCGCTTGATTGAGTATGGAATTAATTATCAAGAAAGTGCCTCGTCTATTAGTCATTATCCAAGTTCCATTTCCATAGATTCTCACCAATTGTGTGAAGATGTTTTGAAGAAACAAATATAGGTTATATATTTTTTTAAGTATGCTTACATGCTTTAATTATTCTGGACAATTGGATGTTTGTTATCTGATGTTATGTTATTGATATCATTTAATCCAGCATGGACATGAATACAAATTCACAATTTCATTGCTGGTGGTAATAATTATGCTTAATAACATAACACAAAGTGTCTTACGCTCCACTAATCATGACTCACGTGGCTAAACCGCTTGAACATGATAATATGTTTATTCATAAATCATTGTGTGTATTCAGCCAAAGAGTTCATGAGCAACACAGCATTTGTTCGATTATATGCAAAAGCACGTTCGTTATCGTTTTGGTTATAGATAAAAACAATTGTATGCACAACTGCTGTGCAGCCTGCAATAGCTTAGCTCCCTCACGAAGACCTATCTATATAGCTAAGTTACCTAGAATCCATTTATACTCGATATAAACTTCTAGTTCAAAAAACTTAACTGATTTGGAATTGGAACAAATGCAGTTGAATGGCGATTCGAACAAATTTTTAGAAATTGCAGTTGTAGTAATTAGGAACAAATTATGTTAGGAATTGCAGTTGATTGGATATTGGGATTAAATTATGCTCGACATTTTGTAGAAAATTCCCGATTGAATCTTTTTATTGATTATAGTTGACTTAAAATTGAACACTATTAGTTTAAAAATTGAATTTACAAGAGGAACGAATAATAAGAATTGCATAGTGCGATGAAAAAATTTTGTGTAAGTGACTGGTTGTAGATATCGGAAATTTGAGTAGAATTTATTTAAGGAATTGCAGTTGATGAGACATTGTGTAAACCTTCAAAATAGTCATCAGGACAATATATAATCTCCTCAACTGTCACACTGTTGAGATTCCAATTTTATATAGTTAGGTGTAGTAACTTCATTGTATATATGGACATGTGCAATTCTTGTGGGTGTCTACCTATGTTAAAACAACACATTAGGTATATAAATATTTACTTAGACATAATTCTTGTTTTTCATACACTATTACAAATTATTCATACGTGCTAAAATATGTCACATAGTATTTATTGATCATCACTGGGTATGTATAATGTCATTTGATCATGTATTCATTCAAATCATGAAGCGACAGTGTGGCCCTGTGACCTCTTGCTGCTTTGTCATTTGTTGTTGTGTGTTCTGCAATTTGTCGTAGACCATGCGGTTGGGTACTGAATTTATTGTTGGTAATAACATACACTTAAATCTGCCTATCTGCAGTAAGCAGTGCTAATCCCCTGTATCAATCAACGAGTTGGGGCCAACGTATAATCTTCCAAAACAACATTTGAATGTAATATACATATATAGCGTACAATATACATTTATATATCTGTCGGTTAGTCGAAATCGTTAGTAATATCCCATTAAACATCTCAGACGTTCCTATTTGTGTCTCAGATGTGTAGAGTGTGTGATATTTAAAATTATTTTAAAATAATTCAGTGTAGATACACACTAATATGACAGTATTCTGTTGTGGTGATGTTAAAATTGGTCCTGGTTGCTGGATTATCCGGAGATTGTGAGCTACAACCTCGGTTATAACAGACAGTTGAGTATGTGTTGTACAATAATGCAATCATACAATAACATTGTGCACACGTCAGACTTTGTGACAGTGAAGGCACATTCTTATTCGAACTAATGTTCCAATCGACCCCATTGTAGAATTTATTACGATTATGCCAATTTGTAATGCAATCTCGATAATATTTTATTACGAATAAAAATTGCATATATTTACTATTTACATCTTTTACTCTATATAATCTTAAAGCACTGACAAGAAACGCATACGTGTAAAATCTCGTTTAGTGATATAAAACGTCCGTTACAGTATAGTTATTTCTCTCCACGCATCGCATAGTAGCTACGCATGCTTGGAGGTATACCGCGAAAATAGCCGACAACACATGAATATAGTCAAGCATGAGGTGATGGTTATGTATCTGAAGTGAGGTAAGTAAACCCAAGGAACTGAGAAGCATTACGTCACCAAGAGTGTACGTTTCCCAATTTCATGTATCAATTTTCAAAACCGATTCGGCCCGGTCACCAGTTAGCGATTCTGGCACATGCGCAGTGAAGCGTAAGTAAGTCGTCATCGTCAAGCAGTTTCTTATAGGTAGTGTTCGTTTTGATCGCTAAATCATTTCTAATGGTTACCAGCAAATATTCGATTTCGAAATTATGTCAAGCGAGAACTTTCCACTGTGATCGCTAAGCTCGTAGGTATTGACATTTGTCCACTTGTCGCATTTTCTCCCCAATGAGTTTTCAAAATCACTGCTATTAACTTGCGGTTACAACTTTCATATTCAATTCTGATTATGAGCGTCCTCTTAACTGACTTTCAATTTAAATCATGATTGAAGATTGCCTTATAAGTCAGTAAACAACTTATATAGAACAACAATCGGCCATTTAAACGTACGTTTAGCAACGGAAGTCGTAAAGTAAACATACCGCTTCCTGGATTTGTAAAGAGCTTTGTATGGAGATGTAAGAAATTGATTCTGAATACGTTTACAATAACGAGGCAGAGCTCTGCAATACAATCGTAATTAAAAGTCAAGAGCAACTGTTTGCTGCTTCCTGACGAATGCTTGACATTGTTTTAGTTCCGTTATTTCGTTATACTGATTTAATAAACCTAGTATTTTCTTTTCAAGAATATTCATCACGCAAAATTCAGTTAGAAGAATAATAGTTTATGGTAATCATATGCCTTAAGCTGAGGTGATGCATGAAACAAAAATTAACGCCAACAAAACCTACCCACTTTTAAAAGTTATTGGTTTATTCGTTGTTTAAATTCTAAAATTCCATTGCGACGTCAACATCCAATTAAAGCCCTCCCTACCTCTGTCCTTTTCTAACCTGTCCAGCA
This sequence comes from Sweltsa coloradensis, assembly GCA_024449915.1. NCBI lineage: Eukaryota > Metazoa > Arthropoda > Insecta > Plecoptera > Chloroperlidae > Sweltsa > Sweltsa coloradensis. The sequence continues at coordinate 24,850 of JAMZAV010001081.1, forward strand.
ACTAAATATTATATGTTATTTAGAACAATGTATGCAGCAAGTCTCACTTTGTTTAAAACTCAATGTTTAGATACTTTATCCATGGATATATTAAAAAAAGTTACATCAAGCTGTAATTTGTACGTTTATGGGCTTTGTAGCATTTAGTGTAAAAACTATGACGTCTTGAATACATGTGCCCATGATGTTTCCTTACTTGATTTACCAATTAGTTTCGTCCTCGATCTTGGGATCAACGTTTTAAAAAATACACCAATTACTACTTCGATCTATTGGTAAATTAAAATTTAATTTGACTTTTGTTGAACGCTCCACGCTACGTTGTATGCAAGCAATTTCACATATCATGTGCAATTTCCTGGTCTGCCTTCACGATCCGGGCTAAGTTAGCTTCGAAAAGCTCATAATTTAACTCAGTTCATGATTGTTCCCGACAGCTCCATGCGGTCTGAAGATAGACTGCAACCACCTCTCGAACTGATGCTTTAGAATCTCACAAATATGCACCCAATGCGCGTCCAGAGAAACCAAAATACCTCCTTGATTTATTATGGAAATATCCAGGTGAAGAAATGTGAGTCCGTAATTTAGTTTTGACGCGACAGTTTATTATATTGATGAATTCCCCGTGTTTAAAAGTAAGACAGACTTAGTCCCGGCCCAGCAGGATATATGCAGAGCATAGGTGAAGAAGCCTTGCTTGGTCGACAAGAAGATTTATATCTGGGCTTGTTTGCTTTTCGACTGTCCAGTTACATTCATTCGAGGTGTCTATATATTAACATGTGGGGGCCGAAATAATGAACCGTTAACTAAAAGTAAATAAAAAGAAATCAATTATTCTGGTTTTGTCGTTTGTAAGTCTCCACAACTGGCCCACTATAAAAATATCGAACCACAGTCGATGAAAAAATAATAGATAAAACGTATTAAATCATAATAAAAATATTAAACATCAGTTTGTCATACTAGGAATTCGATTATGCAGACGAAATAATGTAGTTGGGTTTAGATTTGTTTGTGCTGAAGTGAATTTTGTTATATTTTGAATGACATTATTTAACTTTACTAAACACAATTTTGTGTTTGTAAATTTAAATTTATTGAGTGGTTAACATATATATCAGTTGAGTTGCTCTTATAATATTTAGTGGGACACATCCCAAATCTTACAAAACAAATGTGTGTTTATTTCATTACATAATTTACATCATTACACTTACTTAACTGCACAAGGCATCTACATGTAATCAATTTGAGAAGTATAAAATCATCTCGTTTTACATTAACCTCAATTTTAATTATGTGTGTATGATAATTCCTTTCCAACTATCTTTAGGAAGATAATCGTTCCGTTTGAGGAGAGGCAGGTCATTCAACGCCATACACCATCTTCATATTTCCGCATCCGGTCTACCCGCCATGCCACAGCACAGGAAGCGAAGTAAGCGTGAAGGACTAATGTTATGAATTACACCTCATCATAATTTAAATCACAGTTGGAAGGTTTCTAACCTTATGAATCAGTCAATAACCTGCTAAACCCACACATAAATAACACGAAATTAATTACCTGTCCGTTCTCTTAATGACACCTTGTAGATTTCAACTCTCATTAATATATATAACTAAATATAAAAAAAAAATTTTTAACTAAACTATCAAACTCTAGTTTTGTGAGTCTTACGTCGTCCAGAGATTGGCTTTATCGCGTATCTCCGGAAGTCAAAACAAAAGAGCAGTAGTCCGTTCTAACAGATGTGCTTATAATTGTAATGACCGTTAAAATGTATGCCCTAATGAATTATGCATTCGTTTTGTAAATACGTTTTAGATAGGAGAAAGCTTTTGTGTTTGTTTGTGTATTTGTTCAATTAACCCAGCCATTCCCAGCGCCATACACAATTACATTCACGCATAGTTAGGGTTCTAAGCTAAATATGTCAACGAACGTGTACTTCGAAAAGTGTCAAAGTACAGGACTCGTACATATAGGGTAGATTTAACACGTTTAATGTACAAGAACGTAGTCGATTTGTCCGAAATGAAGTCGGCGAAAGCAAGAAAGAACTATCTTGCCACAGGCCCATGAATTTAGACAAGCTAATTATAAGTTCATATTTATTAAAACTTCCAACTATATATATACATATATACAATGCCGCCTGGTCCGTCGTTGAGGCCCTACTTGTTAAAGGATGCCTTCACGAGAAACTTAAGGAATTATTATTTATGTTGCCGAATAATAACTCTCACAGTAGCATTAAAAGAATCTTTCCAACCACTTAATGCGCTACAGATAATCACTATGAAAGACTGGACTAGCACGCTCGAGTTTACAAGACAAGGAAGGCATCGGACTCAGAAAACGAGATTCGTTTGAGAAAGTAATACTGTTGTGGATTCGGTTTAAACCTGGCCTCGTCAATGATGCGTACGCAAAGTATTTAGGTACAGTGATCAAGAGAAACTATAAATTCACCATGAAAGCGTATTATTACACTTTTCGGTTTAGTCCAAAAACGGGAAAATTTTTGTTGAAGCGTCATTGGCAATTAGATCGGTATATCAAATCGGATGCTACAAATAAGATATTAGTGGTTTAAATGTACTACCTATGTGTTATATACTATTATTAAATAAATCTTTGTCAACTAATCCGTTCATCGCGTTATTAATAATTTGTTGTAGATTTGTCAGTATATGAGGTGACATACACGCTATTTGACTAATGGCATAAACACACTCGGGAAATCAAATAGTGGTATGCACATATTAATTATGATCATTATCACGACACTGTTTCATGAACTTGCATGATTTCTATCTGATGGGCTTGCTTCTAATTAACAACTTCCTCTTGAAATGATTAATTCTTTTATTTAGGTTTGAATGGATTTTCAGCCAACTTGCCTGTGTAACAATGAAGTTCAAGAGTAGGTGATGAAAAACAATTATAGGTTTATATTTGGAAGTACCTATTTTAATAAGTTGCTCTGTTAGTATTCCGCTCATATTCAGCATTTCGGAGTAACTGTCCTATATAGTATAGCGCGTATCACCTACAACAATGCCATCTTGGCTTCATTGGGAATCATTTTCAGGATTAATTATCCACAGATATATAGCTAGTGTGACAATTTGCTTCCTCAACACATACTTTTGCCGTTAGTGCATAGTTTGTAGTAGTCCACACATTTGTTACTCCAAACTAAATCATTATTTTAGTTTTGGGATTCAAAATGTGTAAGAAACTTGATTCGTGTAATTGGTGCGCTCGAAAGGGCAATGCCTAGCTTCAACGAACTATTGCACTGGTTTTCCCCAATGGTTGGGGTAATTACCCATCGTGGCCTTCCTCAACTCATGGCCTCTGGTCTTCACCTCACTAAAAGGTGTCTCGTACTTGCAAGGTGTCTCGTACTAAGCCCATTGGATAGTTAGAAGAGGGCTCGCCCAAGGATCGCATGCAAGCTCTCATTGGAGTCAGACGCAAAATAAGTATACAAATATTGAAAATTATGTTTTAAGGTCATGTATCAGTCGATTATTTCGTGTACATTTATGAACATAGTTTTGTTTATGTCCCCATTTGTAAAAAATACTTTAAACTGAACATTCGTTAAATTAATACAAACTAATAAATAAAAATCAATCAATAAATTGCACATTTTACTTTAGACTGTGTGACGGGCGTTGGCGGTAATATATGTATGGACTTAAGATGTCATTTCCCAACAGTGCAGTAGATACGACATATCCGTAATATAATGAAAAAACTTAAGTTTTACGTCATGAGTGAATGCCATAATGCACAAATCATTATTATACTTTTTATAGAAATTAAATATTTATTGTCAAAGCGTCCCAGGGACTTTTACACACAGAAAAAAGTATTTAACATAAAAAAACCTAGTTGTACAAAATATAAACATTGATATTATATTCCATTCCAAGAAAACAATATAAAGATAGTTTTATTGTGTATTGTATTATATTATGCAAAAGAATACTGGTATGTTCATATAGTTGACACAATGGGCCATTACAATTAATTTTGATAGAAGTTACTCGAATAAATATATTATTTGATTACACTCCTATGCTGGAAATGACAAAGGATCGAACCACTGGCTAAACATCAACTCAAAACGACCATCTGACGCGCGATTGTTTACACCATTTGATAAACAGCGCTAGTGTTTTGCTTGTCGTTCAATTATCCTGCTAACAGTACACGGTGTTGCAGGAAGCCTATTGTTAGCGTTACACCGTACGGGGGACTGGGATTGCAGTTATTTGTTGCAATTAGCTTGAGTAGTCCAGTCGTGACAGTACTGGCTTAAATATCACCGTCTTTCTTCGTCATTATTTATCCATCAAGATGCAGGACTATCGTCACGGATATTTCTAAATGTCAACCTAAACTTACTGTGAATAATGCGGAGCTGTGGGGATGTTAATGTTGTACAAATGTACTCATTTCTTACACACTGGCTGCTGTTTAAACCTGTATATTTGATAAAAATAGACTTTTCTTTAACGTTGTATTTTCGAGATTAACATACCGAATATGTATGAAGTTTACAACATGTTTTTCAATTCTAGTACGTCGTAAGTATTTACGTAAATATGTAATGAAGGAAGTTGATTTTGCAGATAGTTCAAATAATAATGTTCATCCATCAATGTATATTATGTAAAAAATAATCCGATGCCGTTTTCTTAGACATTAGTCTTTTTGTTTTTAACAAAAACGTCGGTAGAAATATATACACTACGTCTATACAATAACGAATAGTGCACACGCTATATTTAGGATTTACGGTATGTATAAAGTGTCAATAATAGAATAGAACGTGCAATAAGTTAGATATTGTTCTTCATATTCTAAAATGAAAACATTGGTAAAAGAAGAACATTCACTCGCGTTGTTGTCTTGTTAATCCGCAATGAAAACGAACACATGCAAATATCAAAGCTGTATTTCGGAATAATATGATGTGTTGTACAAACTCTCAAGGACTAGAGCTCACGATTAGCTCGCGTACACTTGTTGCTTGGTGATGTAACATCTTCACGAAGTTTTCGTGATTTTCAAGCAGGTTGATAGTATATTGGCAATTATATACAATTACAAGGTGTGGATGATAAGCAATTTAATCACGTTATTAGCAATAGGTTGAAATTCTAATAAATTGTTACAACAGCTAGTGGAGTTTTATCAGATCGTACGGTTTATAGTGAGAGTTGAGGTCTTGAACTTTCACGATTCTTATTGTGATGACGATATTGCCATTGAACTCGTGTACGTTAGAAAACAATCTTCACAATTTGCGGAACTTCCATTTAGTTATTCTTGTCGATGTATTTAATAATAACAACTTAAATATTTCTTTTGATGAAGTTTGTTAATTTTTTTATTGAATATGATATAAATCTCATATCATACATAAACGTTTACAGTGGATAATATTATATTAAATAATGCACATAAATTAAAAACAAATGAATGTAAGCGTAGTAAGTTTACAAACTATTATGCATACGTGCAATGAATATTGGCTATATTTTCAGGACTTAAGTCATCATTGAAATCATTGAGAATGTATCCTGTTATCTTATAATCTTATCATGTTTTACCAAACAAATTATCATCAAGAGTATTAATTTTTATTATTTGATCAAATAACTCGGGAAATGCCGTGCAATGTTGGGCACAAAATGGCGCTACCGTTGAACGCTCCCATGCAGCACGTGCGGCATACAGCGCCTTCTAGCTAAAACATCACGTCAATTAACTATCCCTGTATCGTATGAGTTAGGACATAATCGCCAAGCAGAGGTTAGGCACCTTCTGAGTTATGGATGCCGGCTCCCGTTTTACCGGAGGTTATATAGGCCACTCAAGGTCCACACTGCAGAAATACACTCGCAGATCACGACGAATGCTGAATTCGTAACTGCCAATGGTGCAGATAAACTAAAAATACAAAAACCGTAAGTAGGGTACACATCAGAGATAACCTATGTGACAAATATAGGTAGGGTTTATGGAGTTAGGACAATTGTGAAGGGATGTCCGAGGGCTGTGCAAGAGGACTCAATCCATTGCATTCACAAAAACAACTGAGGAAAACCTCGGAAAAATCTTCAGTCAGGATTGTCGGACTCGACGGTTCGAACCATCGAAAATACGAGTGAATTATTAGTAAATTGTATGCCTAAAAACAAATTTACAAACTTAGATTAATTTTCATATCTCTAGAAGGTAGGACAGAACCATGCTAATTTCATCTATATAATTACAAATTAATTACCGTAGATTTGTATTTACGTTCAACCAGAATGTTTTTTTTTTCTAAAAGGCAATACAATGTTATTAATAAAATATAATTCGATTAAATTATTGGTTTGTGTAAATTATGTTCTTGGGCAAACGCAGATTCTTAAATAGATCAATTGATATTTCACATTGGAAATATATTTTGAATAATATTTGTTACATTGTTTTAAAGCAACTATATTATCACTACGTGATTTTATTTCATCAATATGTCAACGCACTTTCCATTTTCCAACAATGATCTAAAGTTCACTTTTAACAGTCATTTCGCACCGTTAACAACGCAAAATATATTATCACTTCTACGTTTGTTTGAGAAGGTCGGGGACGGGGGGGGGGGGGAATAAAATAATATGATGATTTATCTTCGGATCGTTGACGCAACACAACCTTCACGACTTCTCCGTGTAGGACTGCCAACGAGTCGCCCCCGGACACTGTAAATAGAAATGTCGGTTATATTGAAGGACATTGTCCTGTCAATTATGTATAGCTGGTTATAAGTCATACGCAGGCACGCTTTCGAAGTCAATGTACAAGAATGTCATCTTGCCTCCGTGCATGGTTAGAAACCTTGGCTTTTCGAAATAATCAACAGCATCGTATGAATCCTGACTGTACATATCGTTGCGTGGGTATAAACGGCTAATGAACCTTCAGTGATGCAATTATATCCAACCACACCAAACAATTTATATCATGATTAAATTACTTTCAGATTAGCTTTTATTCCGGTGTATTGAAGACTTTCAATATACCGGTACATTTGAAAACCAGCTGTTTTGAAAGTAACATTTTTATCTTTCCACTGGAATAATAATAAATTATCAATAGTATTTTCCCACATCGTGATTGTTTTTTTTAATACAATTACTTTGGAAATGTACGCGGGAATGAGAGTATCCAAAGTTAGAACACAAAAGCTATATTATACCAAGCGTATTCCAGCGTACACATCTGGTTGGTGGAATTGCGACACAAATAATCTTATTTTCTGGGGAGGGGGGGGGGGGGGATAGCTCATCCCTCCCCTAGTTTCAAGTGTCACGAAAACATTCTGTATAATCCTTGCTGAAGGTCAACAGACGCACAGAAAAGCGATGAAAAAAGTATTATTTATAATGTTTTATATGATTATTACTGTTTCTTTTGTGACAAATGATCTAGATCAAAATAGAAATCTGAATTAACGAATAAAAACCAGGGTAAAATTTGATTTTAATCAAACGATATTTAAATCAGATTCAAATCAGTTGATTTACATTTTTTTTAAATCATTCATTTAAATCAAAACTTAAACATGTGCTAAATGTATAGTTAATCCATTGACCCATGGTTTCTATTAAAAACCCACAGCTGTAAAATGGACAAAAGTGGCTTCAAATCAAGCACAACCTGAAAACCCACATCTTCTGCCGTAATGATTCTCATGTGTTTGCAGTGAAGCATAAATACTATATCGAAGAAAGTCGTTAATTTATCTGACTTTGAAAATATTTGAATTTGTTGAAACCGGTTCTTAGACAGTTGCAGATTCTGCAGTGTGAAATATCAACAACGTTTTGAAGACTTGTTGACGAGATCGTGCTCAAGTTTTTTTATCCAGGAAAATAAAACCCGAGTGATAATTAGTCCTGGGTAGTGCTTAGAGGCAGTTATTGGATACCGCTCTGTCATTTAACGATAGTCAAGTGAGCGATTGGACCCGAGGATAGACGGAGTGACCTTGAGATAGGTTTATGATTTGTAGCCCGCCTGTGAGAAAAGATCTCTATGAAGTATGAACTTTACAGGTTGGAAGTGGGAATATCAGGTGATTACTGATAAGTAATTACTAATCTCCAATCGATATAAAGTCATTACCAATCTGTATATAATCGAAAATAAATTGTTGCAACTAAGTTGATCGGTAATCGGTATATTTCCCGAATCTTTTCGTTCTTTTACGATAACCAAAGATAACTCCCCCTACCCTAAAAAATAACATGGTTTAGCAACAAAATCAATTACTTCTTCTCTAAAAATGAACGATTAATTGTTGTTGAAAATAGATGGATGCTTCAGTACATCGACTGTTAAGGGAAAAGCGATAAACTATTCTTTTAAGACGATCTTGATCTTTCATGATGTCAAATCGTTTTGCCAGTTAGCGATTTAATATTCGCCAATAGTTTGATTTTACCCATATTATGAGCAAATTTTGTGTGGGGTAGATGATCGGTACATCTTGAATTGACCTATATAGAATTGAGAATAGTTTGAAAGGGGTGGTGAGGGCTAGGAAACCGAACGTGGGCATGGACGTGTACATAAGTGCACACCAATGTGTTTATGTACACATGGTTGGCTGTATCAATAACTTCATTATTTTATAGTTCTATGCACATTATGCGACACTATTTTCAAACCAACTATATACAGAATTTGCACATTAAGATATTTGTATAAGGAAAACCCATGTCCGTGTTCTTGTCAATACGTTTGCTTTAAAGGACACCTGTTTGCACATTTTATTACAGCTATTTACTTATCTTATTTAAATACTGTGGGTCCAGGGTGTTACACAAATAGTAGATACGCATCTCAACTTAAAATGCTGATGCTACAAAGTTGCAAACAGGTTTTCTAACAGCTTGCAACGCGGTGTTAATATAATTCTCTTTCAAACAGATTATTTTCTGGTATAATTAATTGCACCGTTTTAACAATTACGCGATCCGTCAGCCGTAACAAAGTGTTGATTTAATAACGTACTCATTGTCAAAGTAACTGTGCTATAAAGAATTGCATGTTTTGCAATTGATCAACGTAGCCAGCCACCGTATTTACCTGCAGTTTACTTTCCTTTAAACCTGATTTAAAACATTGGAATTTAATCTACAAGTATAATTGATTCACTTAAGGCAAACTGTTTATAAAAGTAAGCTTTCATGATGTACGTTTTGGCAGAGGCTTCGTAATTAGTTTCGAATAGTAAATTATTTCAAGTGAACCTGTAATTGATATCCTTGCCCCCCCCTTTTTTTTTAGCACGTCTTGATTTGTACATACCACTAGTTTGCAGTGATCTTGAAATAGTAATATGTAAATGTAATAAGGTTGTTGGCAATGAACTTGCTACTGATATAGGCTACAAACAATTAATCAAAATGGCATTGTAATAACTTACATTGCAAATGTTCACTTATCACTGAGGCGTGTAGTGAACTAACTGTTATAGGGCGCACTTAAACTCAATAATCTAACAAACTAACAAAAAGTTCTCATCAAGTTACGAAAGAAAATCTTTTATTTTATGGATGACATATCGCGAACCAAATGTTAAGCGGAATTGTAACGAATGTTATAATTCAATAGTTTTGAAATTAGCTAAACAACAATAATAATAATACTATATTATTATTATATATTATTTTCAATTTATGACATAATAACATTACACAAAACATATATAACCAGTCAAAAATGATGGTAGTGAGAATTAGAGCATGCCCAATCCCATAATAATATGTGTTCACTACCATTACTTTATATACGTCTATTATGATACATAAATGATACAACTAAATAATCTATAATGATATTTACAGTGAAGGTATGCGTTATTGTAATGATGAGAGTAGTATAGTTATAACATATATAATAATATATAATAATAGAATAATTAATAATAATAATAATTATAATAATTAATATAATTATATAATAATATAATATAATAATATAATAATACTAATAATAATATAATATAATAATTTACAAATAAGGTGTTTTTAAATGCCCTATTTAACGTCTAATATAGACGAATACAATAAAGTGCTACAAATCCACAGCTTAGGAAAATCTGATTCAGAGTGTCAAAACAATATTTTGTTCGTGTTTTTGCTCTTTCTCCATAGAACATCTGCTTATAACTAGTTATTTATGTAAAACGTTTCAATTTCGTTTGAATGAAACAGGTGGGTAGAGCTTCTACCCACTTGATAAGTATTACTGATTACAATATTGTTTTTAAAGTGTTAGACATTATGCAGATAGTTCAATTATGCAATTATGTTATAAGTGTAGTAGTAAATTTATCATACTCAAGTCTCAATTGTTCGAGTTTAAGACTGAACCCAAACGAAAGCAAAACTAGTATAGGTAGCTATATAACTCTCTTGTCTCAGATTTATTTTACGCTCGTTTTCTCCGTGAATTGCAAGAAGGTCACATTTTTACAAAAATATCAGTTCAAACATGTTTCAAGGTTTGTACGTAAGTGATTTTTAATTGTGCATATTGCTAATTAGCTACTTCCACTATTGATTAATTTCAATATCATAATTAATACCGTTAATTGCCACGTTGATACATGACACAACATGACTCACTGACAATCCTTTGCTCTCCTATCATCAGGTATACCTTGCGTTTTATTATCACTGTTACTTCTTGTGTTATTTATTTATAAACAATGTTTACGATAGATGACTGTTGGTGCCTCGGCTACGTTAAAGGCGATAGAGGATTTCCAATGAAAGTTGTATGTTGTGCTTTTCCTATTGTAGGTTCTAACAAAGTGAATGAACAATGAAATCCTCATTAATTACATACATCGCACTTCATCAGAATAAAGTTGAAAAATTCACACTCATCGATCGCCAATTAAATAAAATATGATCGTTAAATAATTCATTTAAAAATATCGAAATAAGGACTGGCTCAGTCCTAAATAAGAATTGTAAATACATATTTACACAGTAATATGTCTAGCAGAGGACGAGGGACCTTTATATCTACAGAACTCATTTTCAGAAAAACAATTCGTACACAAATATTTATTTATTTTTACAAAATTAACACATATATTATTATTATTATTATTTATTTTCAATTTGACATGACATAATATAGCCCTACATTACACAATACAATATATACCAGTCAGTCAAGCAATTGATGGTAGTGAGAATTAGAGCATGCCCCATACCACATAATAATATGTGTCTCACTACCATTTACTTATATATACGTCTATTATGATACATAAATGATACAACTAAATAACTATGAATGATATTCTACAGTGATGGATGCGCTTATTGTAATTGATGAGATTTGGATGATTGATGGTAATTTACACTAGCCTATACATTGTGAATGTATGTGCCTGTCTGTGCGTGTTGACTAGTGTGGTTGTCGGTGTGCGTGTGTGTGTGTGTGTGTGTGTTGACTTAGTGTGGGTTTGGGTGTGGGTGTGTGCGTGTGAGAGTGAGGGATATGTGTGAGTGTGAGTGACTGTACATCAGACTGCTTGACTCTCTTTGAGGTAAGAATTGACTTGCTTTTGAAATAAGTTATATTCTCTGCAATCTCTGGTCTTGGGTTCGAGTGCATTGTATAGTGCGACAGCACGACAGAAGAACCCGTTTTGGTACTGCACGGTGCGGGCGAAAGGGGGGCACAGAGTTACTCCTCTACCATATCTGGCCGACCTATATCCCAATTGTACTCTCTCTAACGGATCTACATCTACTAAATTTTGGAACATTTTTTTGAGGAAGATTACATCGATTTCTTTCAAAGAATTTTCTAAAGACAAAATGTTGCAAAGCTCCAGCCGTTCACCCCTACCGCAGTCTCTCCTGTTCGTGATGAATTTGGTTGCCCTGTTTTGTATGCCCTCTAATTTTGCAAGGTTACCCCGTGAAGTCGGATGCCACGCAGGGCACCCATAAACAATACCAGACTTCACTAGACTCAGATAAACAGTCCTTTTTACACTAGGGCGAGCACCATACAAAGTTCGAGAAAGAAAACCAAGCAGTTTAGCAGCCTTACATCTAACAATTTCTGTATGTACATTCCATTTTAAAGTATTTGTTATAGTGATTCCAAGGATTTTTATGGCTGTTTCAGATCCAATTGTTTTGCCGTTTATAATGTACATTGTTTTTCTAGGCGTCTTGGCATTAGTGATAGACATATGATGAGATTTGTCCTGGTTAATTGACATACCATTAACTTTACACCATATTTCAATATTTACCAAATCAGCCTGAAGTAGCTGCACGTCATTTTCCGATCTTATCACTCTGTATAAAGTGCAGTCATCAGCGTACTGCCTCATATTGGAACTGACACACTTAGGCAAATCCATCATGAAGATGGTGAAAAGTAGAGGCCCAAGGACGGAGCCTTGTGGCACTCCAGACACAACACTACACTCACTGGATCTTGCTCCGTCATAAATCACGCACATACTGCGTCCGATCAGGAAGCTCTTGATCCACTGGCAGAGTTGACCTGATATGTTGTACCCCATCAGCTTGGCAAGGAGACGACGGTGTGGGACTTGGTCGAATGCCTTAGCCCAGTCCAGCGAAACGACGTCTACCTGCGCGCCGGCCTCGGCGTCCAACGTGTGCTGCCAGTCGTCTATCGCTCCAGCTAAACATGGTTACGCACGATCTTCTTGGCAGGAAACCGTGTTGTTGTTTATTAATCGCTTTCACGTTTTGAAGGTGCTTCATGATTTGAATATTAATTGTTTTCTCCATGATTTTGCCTACAACTGATGTGAGGGAGATGGGACGGTAGTTTTTTATGCAGTTCCGTTTACCGCTCTTGTAAATCGGTACCACATTCGCCCGCTTCCAGTCATCCGGGAGCCTTCCTTGTTGCATAGATACAGTAAACACATGGCACAAGGAGGGGGCTATTTCAGCGGCGCATTCATGAAGGATTTTACATGGAATGTTGTCGGGGCCTACTGCACCATCTGCACGGATTTTTTTTATTATTCGTGATACTTGGAAAGGAAGGAAATTTACAATGTTTAAAGGAGTAGAAGAGGAGGCGTATTGGGAACTAGGAGGGCATAGGTCAACATCTTCTTTAATAGGAGTCGTAAAACTTTCTTTAAACTTACGTGAAAATGCCTCTGCTATACACTGCGAATCGCTTACAGTAGCGCCGTCAATGACGAAGTGGTGAGGTGCGGAACTTCCGTGTTTGCTGTGTATAAATCTCCACAGGTGTTTCCCATTTCCGTCCCTAGTTTCCACATGTAGCGGTCATAGGCGACTCTTGCTGCAATTTTCGCTTGGTTACGCAATGCCTTGTATTTATCCCACTGTTCGTCGTTTTGTTCTCTCTTCCACTTTCTGTACTGGACGTCTCTTTTACGTATTTTGTTAATTATTTCTTTAGTTATCCACGGCTGTTTTCTTTTTGTACTGACTTTAACTTCGGGCACTGCTTCATCCACGCACGCCCAAAAAACTTTTTTCCACTTGGCCCACACAGATTCTACGTCATCATTGATGTTGTTAGTCCCTGGTCCGCGTGGCAGTTTGTTGGTAAAAAGACGTTTCAGTTTTGTCCAGTTAGCTTTGTTGTAGTTAAGCGTACGCCTATTAACGTTCTTTGGCCTGGGGGGCTGACATCTTATCCCATACCGTATTGCCAGGTGGTCGCTAATTCCAGGCACCACTTCCACGTCTTCTATTATCAAGGGGTTATTTGTTAGAACGAGGTCTATTGTTGAACGACAAGTGTTTGTGATCCGGGTGGCTTCGGTTACCATTTGATTCGGTACAACGTCTAGGAATGCAGACAGGAAGGCATTTCCTAGAGGGTTGCTAGGCATCGCGTAGTGTTTCGGTGTCCAGTCGATGTCCAAATTAAAATCTCCACATAAAACAATTGAACTGTATTTGTGCTCAATTTCCTGTGCCATTTCAATGGAAGTAATTAAATCATTATTTACAAGTTCGGTGTTAGCCGTCGGCGCTCTGTAGGCTGAACTAGAAGAATCTTCTCTTTGTTGCACTTAATCTCCACCCAAACAACTTCCGCATTCGTTTCGAGTGACGTCACGCGTGTCGGTTGCAGCTCGGGTTTGACAGCTATCAACACACCCCCACCCCTTTGACGGTTCTTCTCTGACGTGCGGTCTTTCCTGAATACCAGGTAGTCCGGCAGTATTTCCGCATCGCTGACCGAGGAATTCAGCCACGTCTCGCACGAGAAAATAACAGCAGGGTTGATAGCTTCGAGCCACGCCTCGACTGTGGGCCGCTTCTTGGTATTTACAAAGCTTCTGGCATTGAAAGAGAGACAGGTCAGGTTCGTAGGGTTGTGTTTGGGTGTTTGGTCAAGTGGCCGCGAGATGTCGTCATTTGAGCTTGAGATCGAGCTCGGACTGAAGTAGGAATCCGACAAGTTAGGCAGGGAGCAAGACCAACACATCCAGTTTGCCTTACCTTTATTTATTTGTCTGTATTCCGCCGGTGATTGGTTTGCACACGTCCGATGCGCCTGATTTTTACAATATGTACAAGATATATACAACTGGTTCTTCCGTCCGGTACTTTCGCAGATGACACAGGTTGAAGCTGTCAAAGTAGGGCCCGGGTTTAGTTCAATGTCGCCGCTGAGGGCTAGCATAAGCAGCCCGGCGCCAGTGAGCCTGCAGATGGTCGGCTCCCGACCCCTACCCGCCTGACGAACACCGAACGAGAGAAACACACGCCTTGCCGAGATTCTCGCACCCGCACAGCGTGTAGTTGGAAATTGTACATTTTCCGACCACTAGTAAATTTTCTCGCACTTTTTCACAATGGATTTTCACATGGATGTTGTTCTCAATCAGCAATGATGCACTGGAAAAACTTACAAGTTGATTTACAGCTAAAAATACAAGAAAATTGAGGAGCGGTCGGCACGCACTGACACTGCTGGCGGCCATCTTGGCGGTTTTTTTTTCAATGTGTTTTTTTAAATACAAGTTACTACAACCTACATAACAATTATACATGGATAATAAAAAATGGATATGTGAATAATACATTAACTACCAAACTGGAAAGTACCGGTGCTAGATTAAAAAAATAAAAAATTAATAAAAAAAAAATTAAAAAAAAATTAATAGTGTATCGGTGCTCTAGTACAATTTAAAAATACATGTTTCTTTCACATTACTTTAAAAGGCCGTTTTAGCTAAAAGTTGAAACTAAGGATCCAAGCGTCTTAATCAAATTTAAATTGTACATTTGCTCAATTTTAGTGAAGGTGAATACCAGCCAAGGTTAGGGACTAACCAGCTAGGCCTACATCAAGACATGCAAATCTCTTTCATACTCAGCACAACATTCATTGCGGGCAAACACGCTAACGTAGACTACTATAATATATTATCTTCTCTAGTTCACAAGTTTTCTTGAGAAAGGGGTTAGTCGAGTCGAACTGGTAAGGTGTTTAGTTAAGGTCTGGTAAACTCTTTGTTAAAGCCATGGTAGCCGAGTGGAACGACACAGGGCATGCGCTCTGAGAATTAAATTAAATTACTGTGCAAGGTATACTGAGTTCACTCGTAAGATTAGAATAACGCAGACTGTTTTTAGAAGTTTATTGAGCCGATTGGTGATTGGTCAAATCAATATATTTTTCTTATTACTGCTGAGTAAAAACGATGACTACGTATACATAATACGCGTATACGTTTTGAAGAGAACTTGAAAGATTTTTAAGTCAAATACATATAAGATGAATGTTTAACTTGCTAAACGATTTCTCTCGGCTGCCACTTTAGCACTCTACTTTGGGTTCGAGGTCACAAGGAGCAGTAGAAACTGTTTTGGGGGTTTTCATGCGTTTCCTTAGTGCGAAATCGCAATTTTTCAAGCGTATCGAAACTAACTTATTTTAGACCAAACCGACCAGTATATCCCACGACTGAATAGTTTTTCAGTCTTAACCGTTTGTATAGTAGCCGTTCAATCCACTGCTGATCACTTGGGAATTTATTTCATTTTAAGATCCGTAATGCTTGGGTTCAAGTTGGAAGCATTAAGTTTATCTATAGAAAGCATCATCTGACATTAAAAAATGTGTGATTGACTAATATTTTAAATAAATGCCTATAATAATGAAATCCCTATATTCAATGAGTAATATTAAAAATGCAATTTTGTGGAGTAAGTCAAATACACGTATTTCCTTTGGTAGTATATACTTCCGAAATTTCCAACTTTGTCTTAAAAATGTATGTGCTAAAAGTAGCTTTTGTAACATTTGTGAAACGTTTTAATGTTGGTTATATTCACAGTATTAGCTGTTCGCAACCAAGAAAAGTCGCAAATATAAATTAATCAGACTAAAGATTGAGCTATCCAATGTCTCCTCAAGTTTTTGTGTTTTCTCCTTATTTCTGCTTGACATTAATTATTGATGACTAATTCAATGGCGTCTCATGGAGCCGAGTTTTGCACGTAATATCGGAATAGCAACCACGCGTTTGTGACAAACCACCGAGACCAAACACTCGCTCATTTTAATATCGGCACTTTATTAGCCCGAGTGTTGCTATCTTGTGTGTTCAACCAGTAAACACAGCCTCTTTCTCAAGCAAGGTCAGAAAGGTTAAACGTTTGCCAACGGTTAAAACGAGAATACGAATATTCATACCATCGATGTGGTTTAGTGAGAAAATACGTTAGAAGACGGTTAGTCTTTCGTTCGATCACCGACGAGTTGTCTTGCACATGCTGAATGTGTCCATTATCGTATTAACAAACAGATTGTAAATAAGGCATGTGTGCATTGAATATTTAAAATAAATTAATACCCACGCTGCCTGATTACATTCAATTATATTTATTTATTTAAAGAAATAGGAAAATACATTTTCATAATTATAGTGATTTTTGTGGCAAAGCTTATACATAATCTTTTAGTTTCAAATGTTTCCATTTTTAAATTTTAATTTTTAAGGTCAGCTATTTCAAATAAATTAAATACATGCATCCATGAATCCATAAATAAACATCCTGATAAGAATTGTACAAGTAGGAATAATCCAAACAGACCTCAAACATACTATACATTTATCGATATTTGTAAAATACATGGTTAATAATCTTGATAAAAAATATATTTACGAACAGCTCTCAACAAATTATATTCGCAATCCATGATCATCTTGATGAGAATAAATGTACAATAGCATTATACAAAGCTTGAACTGAACATGTGCCATCAGAATCGAGGATGCGACTGATGATGAGTCAAGATTGGAATCCCAGGGAGCAACTCTTACGTTATTACTTTCCCCATTCTTTCGTGTGGGTGTTGTGTGAATTTACATTTAAGAAGAAAGTTTGCCGACTTATCGTAGATTTGAGTGATACTTGACATTTTTGAAGTTGATTCGATAAATGTTACTCCGTTCGAAGGTTATTTTCTCCATCGTGTTCTCAGATATAGAGGTTATCGTTTTCCTTCTACAGTCATGCATTCTGCACCTCCTTGATTGGTCTCCATGCAATACTAGCGCACGTTTGCCAAGCCCCACAAAATAAATACAGCACTACGTTCAATCAATGTACACTACCCATGCGTTCAAATATTCCTAAACGTTTGATGGATTCCGAAGGTAAATGCACTTTGTTCCAACGTTAATGACTTTCCCAAGTCGGCACCGTCTCAAACAGTTAAATCGTTTCCCTGTGGCTATCCCAGTCCCCTGTTCAACCCCAATGCGGTGAGAAGTTGAGCACAGGCGTGGCGGCTTGATGTGTGGCCGCATGCCTACGGTCAACCTAGTTATACCCGAAATATCTTCTTGTCTGGTATATGAATTAGACGGCGGGGACTTCAATAAGTGGGTAGAATAGTTGAAACACTTGGATTTGTTGGCCGCGGCATTTCAGTGTACAGGTATTGGAAGTGAACGATTTGAATTTATCGATGGCTATAGTTCAATGTACGGATATAACGCAGTGTGCATCAGTTGTCTTCAAACACTTTGATGCAAACGGGGAAAAGCAAAAACATCTCCATTTTCAAAGAACCTATAGGGTAAAATAAATATATCTATTATATCGAAATCTTTAGTGAAAACCTACTTGGATTAGCAAGGTCTTCAACTTCAATGCGAGGGTAGAAATAATGGAAGGAAAACCTACACGAGTCTACAGTTTGTCTGAAGATACCTAGTCTTAAGTAAAAGTGGTTTACAGTTTGAATATTTTCAACAAAATTTAATAAATACATTCGTATTTAAAGGCTACCCACTCAATCACAGACCGATTTTCAGTGGACCAAACCAACCCTGAAGCACCGACGCCATCGACAAGCGAACAATAACCGGTATATTTAAGTATGAAACACCGATCAATCAAGCTGGACACGATTCCACTCGCAAACAGTGCCAGAATCAACAAGGCTAATTCGGAACAACCATAGAACTTAGTATGTGCCTCGTTGCTAGGACGGCTCCAAAGTCACCGTTAACATATTCCTAAGCCTAAGAACTGATCGATTTAAGTCCAAATCAGAAGTGTTAAAGAACTTCTAAAGCGGGAATCGAACCCTGGACCTTCTGCATTGGAAGCGGAGCCTTTAACTACTAGATTTAGAACAACGAGCCACACGGAGATTTCAATGCACGTAAAGAACAACTTATCAACCTGAATGTTTTGGTAGATATTTAATTCGGGGCGACTAATTAGGCTTTGCAATATAGTAGAACTAATTGAGTTTGTGAGCGCGAACTTAATCCAAGTGTATTAAAGCCAAAGCTAATTAATTGTATTCGGCAATCAATAGATGTAATTTTTCTAGGAAATGACTACTGTAATTGCTTTTCTGTGTTTAAAAGGAAACCTATGATATAGAAAAAACAGAACTTTGTTTAAAATGAAAGTAGAGTTGTCCTATTCTACGAGACACAATTTCGCTTAAATGCCCATATTAAGTTATTTACATCCGTCTATTTTCACTTGTTCGGATGACATTAATTATTGAGTAACGAATATTATGTAATAGTAAAGTAATTTGTTTTTTAATTCACTAGCGGGAATTTCATACACACAGGTAAATGTCCTAATTATTGTCCTTATATTCGTCGGCAAGAACAGCAATAGCCGGGTAGAACATGGATATAATTAGTTGTCGGATATATTTGTACCGCCGGAGAAGACGCGACCAGGAAAAGTACTTTAAATGTCAAGAAATGTCATGTCATGTTTTTTCCTATGCAACTACCGTTCTGTGACAACCATATCATTTAATGGACGTGATGAAAATTTTATCATTTAATTATATAGATGAAGTTGAATATTATAAATTCAAATGATGTAATATATTGCATTCTTATTTTATCGATGTAATCGATCGAAAATTAAATACTTTTTAATTACAAATATACTGGCGCCATTTGTGTCCTTACTAAGACGTGGGCTCCAACATAACCTCAAGTTAGTATGGATTTTGTCATAGTTTGGAACGTACACAATAATTTAGAATTTGCTTTCCAAAATTTGAGTTTACAACAAATTTAAACGAATAATCATTGCAATATTTTAAATTATATGTTTGCGAAATTATGTACATTTAATTATTAGTTCAATTTGAAACAAAATGCAAACTATACTATCGTAAGACCCTTACACAATACAATTACTATTTAATGGTTATACGGCAGGTTCGACAATTAATTTTGTACCTTCTTTGCCTCCGTCCGTTCGTCCGTCCGTCCATCTGTGCGTGTGTCACGAATCACGATAAAAAAAACGAAAAATCTTCCGATTAAGATGCGTTATATTTTTTTACATTGCCCTTCAACAAGGACCATACAGAATATTTTGATGACCCTGGGAGTCAGGCGTCGGGGCTAGTCTCACCACAGTGGGGAATTATGTACCCGGCACCTCCACCAAGGACAATCGAACGCTCGATCAAACGTTGTGTAATCTTGATGAGCTTCGCTCCCTATTTTGGTAACTCGTGTATTCCTGCATGTTTAGTTAAATAACCGCTTATATTTCAACTAAAATTATTTTTATAAATCATAGTTACGATCAGAATGGGGTACGACACAGTGCATTTAAACTATGTACTACAATAGTTGTGAAGAACGATCATTACGATTCAAATGTTATCTTTTGGGAGGAGACAATGCAGACATGAGTATTGGTCTAGCAAATAAGGTTTATCATTCAATTGCATATGTAAAATATCGATCATCTACTTGCATTTAGCAACATATTTATCATTTAGGACATGCCCCTGTCATTTCCCATTGTTTACAATATTCAGCGATATCAATATTATGAGTACTACTTGCAGTTCTGTATAAATTTAATTATCATAAATTGTCATATGATTTAAAGAGTGTTATGCTATTGTAAGTGTATAACTGATGCTACGTTTAGATTTAACTCAGTTTAAGGTGCGGTTGATTATATTGTGACGGTTTAAGATTAAGTTGTAAAACTGATTGACGTAGCTATATGCATGCAGTTTATCAATTGCAGCACTCCCAGATTGCTTGTAAATGTAGTAATACAAAAGTGATGCACATTTTAAAAATTATTTAAAACGAACCAGTGCAGTGTAATTTTATGTAGTGTATTTTATATATCCCGTAAAAAACATACATCCTATTTTTCGAACAGTGTATTTAAAAACTGAATTTGACTTATAAATATGTAACTATTCATATAATTTTATAATTCTGTTAAAATCACTTGCCTGGAAGCTAGAATACAACTGGTATTCGAAGACATATATGGGGAGAGCGGGCGAGAGCGATTTAAATGATCATGGAATAACTCAAGTAATGAGATATTGTAGGCTTTCACGACCCGTACATGACTTTTGTATGATCCTTGGGCTATTGCGTCGTGTCGATGATGAGGCACTGCTCGACGTTTCGCCACCTATGTTGGTGGCTTCTTCAAGACATGTCTTGAATTCAGTCTTGAAGAGCCACCAACATGGGTCGCGAAACGTAGTCTTGAAGAAGCCCCCAACACGGGTGGCGAAACGTAGTCTTGAAGAAGCCACCAACATGGGTGGCGAAACGTAGTCTTGAAGAAGCCCCCAACACGGGTGGCGAAACGTAGTCTTGAAGAGCCACCAACATGGGTCGCGAAACGTCGAGCAGATGTCTCATCGATCTGACTCAACAGCCGAAGGATCATACAGAAGTCAACTCAAGTAATATTAAATTTGTGAAATAATATTTCTCGAAAAGAGTAGGCTACACAAAAGTCGATATTCAACCATTGTGTAATAATTCATTAGAAAATATTATTTTTCTCGTTTAGAATATAATATGTAAAGTAAATCATATAATTTTGAACATATAATTTTGTCTCTTAACGTCTCTATTAACGAAATTGAATATATCATACAAATCTTCATAATCTGGTTGAAAATTCTCACTAGAAAAAAAATACGTTTATCTTATGATCCCAAAATTATAAATACAACAGTCGACGTTTATTTCTGTAGCCTACGACAGAAGGGACAACTTTCTATGGAGATAGTAAGATTTGAGCTACGTCTATAAAAAACCGGGCACTTCCTAATTAATTAATATCTCCACATGATTGGAACCATAACTTTAACTAACATAGGAACTCTCTTAACCGCCTATATAAGTTTGAAAGTAACATATTAATTCCCTAAGATAACAAGGCAGAGCTTAAACAGGTCAATAATACACGCACAAAAACTGAGAAGATGTGGATGATTGATCAATTTTTCCACAGTGTTGGAAACAACCATTAATCCCTAAGACGTCTTGGGTAATTATGAAGTTAACAGCTATTAATTTCACACGGCGGGCTGGTTTTCGTGAGTCAGGTTTACAAGTGTAACCGTTTATTATTGAATACCACGATTCGTTTGAAACAAATACACGACCTCTGACGGTGACCTTCGTTGGCGGCATGCATAGAGAATTCTAAACCTATTGGGAATATATTATGATTTTTTCCTTACAGTTTTCAACCCTAGGGAGGAAATTATAAGTTATATGAAGGGAACCGTAACCGTGTAGTATAGGCTTTCAGGGTTTTATTGTGAATTAGGCATATCCAGTTCTTTTAGGGGGTCCCGATTACTTTTATTTTAAGCACCTTACGTTACTGTCAGTTCTCCCTGACCATATAAACAAAGTTGTGTAGGCCTACATGAAATATATAAATGAAAAACGATATGTTTATTATTATTATTTTACTGTTTTATCTTGATCTTTCGTATGGTAATGTAGTTTTTTTTTAAATATTCATCGACATATTTCCGTTAGCTAGTTAAATTTAAAAATAAATTGATGAATTATTAGTATTACATAATACAAATTGAACTATTTATTCTACTTTCTCCAGGATTTTAAAATAGGTACTTGCTAATATTATTATTCTATGAATATGGTTATTCGCTTCGAGTGGGGTCTTATCTCCCACCCAACACATAGGTCGAAGCGTCAATGTTGTGATCATCGAGTCTGTTCCCATCAGTTTCCCTGGGTGCATCCAATTCGTCAGCACCGTATGTATTGTGTTGTGTGTGGCCAGGAATGGAATGTGCCGCCCCAGGTTGCTACCAATCAACTTCGACTGCGGAGATCTCGAATGCTAAAGAACCGCCATTGCGTGATTCAACGACTACGTCGAGCCTGTACTGGGAATGACCCCAGGTTTTCTCAGAACTTTGCGTGAACTTCTCGGCACGACGAACGAACGAACCACACGTTGCAATTAATTCAATGAAAACAGGCATTTATTACATACGAAATTTGTTTTGTTTTGTTGGAAGTTGAATTCCGCTTGTGAGTTAGGCCGGCCTATAATGCTACAGGTCGAGGAAGGTGGTGATTGTCTTATTACTCCAGATCATGTTTTGAAGAGTATATAATTGAGTAGGATCAAACATTAATAGTGGAGTGGAAAGACCTCCTTCTTGTTTATACAACGTAACTACGCGGTGTCGGCCAGCTGTTAGCAGACCCCCCGACCCTGTCCGTGATTATAGTTGATTTGAATAGGTTGGGCCTTGTTTAGTTCATAAGTTGGATGACGTTTTGGCTTGGAAAAGAAACTCGCCTACTTACTGGGGTACAATCTTCGTAATAACAATTATAATATTTATGTTGGCCAGTGGAGTTGGCTCAGAATTAGCACAAGCAATTCACATAAAGATAACTCATGATTCTGAGTATTAGCTGAAAACTAAGATTATCCTTACAAATTTGATCAGTTTTAGAGAAAGTGCATTCGATTTCTGTTGTAGGTGATTCTTACTATATACGATTAGGTTTGATGTAGGGTTCTAATAAGTCACAAGGTGATATCAAGAATTGTATAGCAAGCAAGTAAAATACTTGATAGCTTATTATTTTATCACATTAATGCAGTGATCTTTGAGTATGATTTATAAATAAAATGTTATTCAATTGTTATTAGATCCTAACGTTGTATGGTTTAGTGATAAGAATAAAAGATCAATCGAGAAGACTTTGCTATTATTGTTAACATGAAGGTCACGTACTTGTTCAAGGTATTACCGCGAAGATCGCGTACTCATTATTAACCAATTCATTATTGTCTTATAAAGGCAGTAACCATATCGTGCAGTCGTATTGTATAGATTCATGGTTCGTATCACACGCATACCTGTTTGTATTTGTTGATTGCTAATACATTCAAATAGCATTGGAGTTTTTACAACAAACCTGAAAGGCATCTCTTAGATTTATAAAGTTCTGGTTCATTATTGGAATAAACGTGTTGATTTCGCCTTGAGGTTATAATGCAAACGTGTTGAGCTGGTTATTAGCAATCTTTGACAGCAAAGGGCAAACACGTCAGGGCAAATATGAAGTTGATTGATTGATTAAAGATATCTTCTATTATAAGGTGCATTGCGACGATCTATCTTCTGAGGTTAGCGAGGTTCATAGGAAATGCATTTATGTTTGTGGACTGATTGAGGTGATTGAGGACTGAGGGGAATCTTTGTGCCAACATTCGCCTTATGGCTGAGGATTAAGGCGAAACTTTGTGCCAACATTCGTCGTGACTGAGAGACACATTTCCAATTGACAAACAACATTAAATGATGTATATATTTTTATTGGAGTCTCCATTCTCTGATGGAGAAAAGTTTAAACGTATTCTTATCTTATCTTCTTATCTTAACTTATCTACTTACTTGTTATAAAAGGTCTAAAACATATTTCAGTAAGGATTGCAGATGATCGAAGTTCATTCAACAAATTGACGAGTGTGTAGCTTTGTGGATTATTTACCTCACCAATAACAAACATTAGTAAAAGAAACTAGTAGAACAGGTATTTATTCTTTAAAAAAGTGTTTATTGGACATAACACTGATGTTTATCGATATTTATTTGTGATATTTCGACTTTTATTCAAAAATAATTTTCAAACTAAAAAAAATTAAATAAATTTTCCTTTGTTAACCTTCGACTATTTCGAATTTCATTCAAAATCTTTTTTTTTTCTTAAAAATTAAAGTAAATTTTCCTTTGTCAACCTTCAGTTTGAAAAAGATTTTTGAATAAAAGTCGAAATATAACAAATAAATATTGATAAAGAGCAGTGTTTTGTCCAATAAACACTTATTTAAAGAATTATAAACATATTTATTAATCATGTTGTATTTTATTTTATTTTTAAGAAAACCAAAGTACATATGCAGCGTATACTATGCAGCGTATACATATGGTATACACATTAATATAACATTATAACAAATAATTTAACAATTTCCATTTTTCGATTTTAATAATAATCAGTATTTGAAGACAAATTGTGAATCACGTGAAGTAAAAATTACGCTTTACAATTCAACTATAAAATCCGATTTTCAAAGGAACAATAAGGTAAATGTAGGTACATAATGCATGTGTGTCTGCATGTGACGTCGTAGCTCTGCACGAAGCTTTGTGCCCGTTGTTACGCCAGATTTATTCCTGCTCTTAATTGTTGGAGCAGAGTTTTCTCAACTAACTATAACACAACGATAAAGTACACTAAATAAATGTACCCCACTGAAAAACTGTTATTGTAAAGCGGAGCAGAAAAATACTATAAAATACATTATATTTATATGTCGATGCATAGTTTGGATAACATTGTTTTTTATTGGAGAAGTTATTAAATAAATGAACAAATAAATTGTATTTAGAGTCTACCCACTCAGTTATATAACTGATTTTCAGTGGGGGACAGTAAATCAAAGCGACCAAGCCAAACCCTGTGTTTTTCAGTGAACTTTGATGGTGACATCGTCGCTTCCAAAGGTAAGCCTAGTATCGCAAGCTGTCACACTCAATGTTTAGCTCCGGTATCGTGATGTAGTTATGTTATATCGTGTGCGTCCACTCCGAGCTGCCAAGTTGTTTGTATTGCGGCAAACTGTGAAACGTTCTCGAACTAGAGGCGGGATAAGTCGTGAGGAGTATTCGCGTGTATGCGTGTGTTCGCATGGTGATTACTTAGATTCCTGGATTGGCCTGTGAACAGTACCGGGAAGTGCTGAAGACCAAGGAAGACCAATGTATAATACTCGAATTATTATAATATTGATTAATATTCGCCGAACATTTTGAATCAGTAACAAAAGCTATACTGTACATGAATATAATTCTGATGTATAAAGTACATTTACCCTTAAGGTTTCCGTGGCTGAAAAGTAAATCACGAGCATTGACTTCGAGATTTCCCTTGGTAAAGCTGAAAGCATAAAAGCCACGGCAACCTTGGGTAAATTAACTTTAGTCTCGCAAATTTTGGTATAGCACATTAATACAGTTTTCTTCGCTTTTCCTTTGATAACATAACCAGTTGCATAGTATCTTACTTCGTAAGTACCTGAACATTACATTGATGGTACGAACTCATTGATTTTTGAAGGTATTGCAAAAGTTCAGAAAACGCCAAGAACGCGGACTGTGAACCTATAAAATATATGGATGCAATTCATCGTCGGTGTGTAAAATAATATTATATTTTAAAAAAATGTTCCAGTTAAAAAAATATAATTTTCACTATAACTGGATTATGATAATTAGTAGCCTATATTCGTTGTTTTTATAGACAATTTGTATAATCCCTATTTAGAAGTTATTTCCACAGTACCAGGCATCGCTATGGTAATAAACAGTAAAGGAGGTTCTCACGAAGATCGTTAGATCACAAAAAATACGTTTCTTTTAGCATTCGTTTACACGTCTGATTAGTAGTTTTATTATTTTTCGTGTATATATGCTGATGTGTTGGTCTGTTTTATTATTATAGGGTCCGTTTCTCGTGAGAAAACGAAGGAGGGCTAGGTGAGCTGAATACCATTATTTTCAGACCTCCCGGTAGCAGTTTAGCTTCCAGTATTCAGGAATAAATTTCTGAATAGATAGGTCCATAAACTTTTTTGTTGATTTAAGCAAACATTTTTTAAACATGTTTACAATGTACAAAAACTAGTCTGGCACACCAAACTACATAAACAAACAAAAAATGAATTCTTATTTCTTATTTTGTTTCGTCGTCGCTTACCTCCAATATCTTTATGTGCATTTAACGTTTTTAAAGATGTTTTTTATTTGTATGTTGTTTATATGAGGATAACTTCAATTAGTATATTTTTTTTTAATAAAAGCAAAAGCATACTGACCCTATGCTTAACGATTTTGTTTTATGTAACTTGAGGAATATTTTGTTGGACCACAAAATAAGATTGTTTTTTTATTTTGTATTAAAACTGATTCACAAAGGAGGACAAAAAAATCTAAAAATAAAAGTGTGGCTGCAAGCGTTAATGTAGGTTCTGACGGATGTGTAAAGATATACCTGAAAAAGTTTTACATTGCGTCCATAACGTAAATGGTATTTTCAAATTATGATTCGAATGTTTTTCTAGAAACAAATACAAGCATGTGTATACTTATCCTGTTAAGAAACAAACATAATACCGATACCCATATAATTCAGTGATGCCAACTTGAACAAACAACATTACTTAGCTATTACTTTGTCTTCCAAGGTCGCATAATCATTCTTATTGCAAATCTAGCACGATACGAAAATCAAACAATATAAAAACAAAATTTACTTAGAAATCCGTTGAAAGATCCTTGATTATTTTGAATATGATACATCAGACATGAAAAATAGTTGAAGAAACGTATTTGAAAAGAAATGTAAGGTTGTCTAGTCGAGCATAAACATGATTGTATTCGAATGCATAACCGTCGTAGCCAGCCAATCCGAGGCCAGACCACCAAACACACTCTTATTCACTGTGGTCCTCGACGATCCACGATTTCTTCACCTACACCACAATAGCAAGTGATTCATGCGAAGGGCGTTCCCATTTTTTCGTTCAACCTTTCCTATGGGTACCAAATTAACACCTTATCTTGGAGGCATCTCACAGCCACATTCGGTGCCTACTAGACTCGGCCTTGGTTACGGGATTACATATTTCCCACCCCTAAAATAATGATTGGTTTACTTAACACTACCTCGGAATGGTGGGAAAGTTTTTAGTCTCTTCCTTTGGCATACACAGAATAAAAAATACTTGGGTCACTTCTTTAATATATTCCCTCTAGAAGGGTGTTTTCGAATGTTAACAGATCATCATCGTTGATTCACTCACGTTTTCAGCGGTAAAGCACCTCACAAAGTTGTGGATTGTCTTGATGCCCATGCTTATGGTAATAATGGTTATTAAGGTAGGACATAAGCTAATAACATTCCATTCAACAAGTTGAAGATCATCTCGGACGTGATTTAATAAACTGATAGTAGTCAACACCCTTAATGGATACAAAAAACAGCGTAAAACGTGCGGCAACCAGCATTTTATCTTAGGCTTACTCCTAAATGACAACCGTCTTATAAATAAAGTTCCGAGAAAATTAACATGTTTAACTAACCTGAATGTTCTCAAGTTCATGCAATACAAACTATCAAGACACAAAATAAGACCCGATATAATTATATATTTCAGTTCTTATACTTCCATTTTGTCTCTAATAGCTCAATAATATCTTACAGTGTAAATGCCACAACTACTGTTCCTAACCCTAAAATTAAAATTTAAAAAAACACATTTTCTTCCATCAGGAAATTATTTAAAAAATCGATCGACCATATAAAATCTAGACCACCACATAGGCATTAGGCATTATTATACTATAGAAGGACAGTGTTGAACTTATAAATTAGGGCATATACTTTCTTCCTCGATCTGCTGATTGTTAAACATAAAATAATGTTTAATTACTTATTTTGTTCACATTAATGTAATGTTGATTCTGGATAAATAAATAAATAAAAATAAATAAATTTAAATTCGTATTTAGAGTCACCCACTCAGTAATATAACTGATTTTCAGTGGGGGACATTAAACAAAAGCGACCAAGCCAACCCTGTAGGCCCCGACGCAATCGACGACCTAATAATTACCTATTGTCATCCTTTGTTAATCAGTTTATATAACTGGACGGGATAGACTTTAAATAACTAAATATATAAGTACTGTCACTGTCACTAAGTAACCAAGTTCGAATTGTTTTGCTGGGAGAAAATTTCCCTCCGGCGGAGGCAAGTAGGAGGCAATTAGTCAAGATATAATTTCGCATGTCAATTTACTAAATACATAATTATTATGCTCTTCGTCAAATGA
This sequence comes from Sweltsa coloradensis, assembly GCA_024449915.1. Taxonomy (NCBI): domain Eukaryota; kingdom Metazoa; phylum Arthropoda; class Insecta; order Plecoptera; family Chloroperlidae; genus Sweltsa; species Sweltsa coloradensis. Next base: position 53,687 of record JAMZAV010001081.1, read on the forward strand.
GCTGTGTCATATATATATTTTTGAAGGTGTGTTTTTCTTATACGGTTCAGATTCACGTGCCATGTTAAAAAAAACTCGTCTGCATTTTTTTTTAGAGAACTGACGACCTAGAAAACCAAGGTTGACACTAGAATCGAAATCTAACGCAGGCCCAAGTAAAGATTGGAATCTTGATTGCTATCAATGCGCTGCATCGACCAGTTTTATAAGATTTTCTCCACGATAACCAGATTTAATTCCAATTAATTGGGAATCAACTTCACACCATTCATTATCAATTGTCTACCAGTGAGTTACTATACGTATGAGAACTCTGTGAAAAGAACCCGTTTTACACTAATTGTGGAGACCACGTTAAAGGTAAAGAAGTAGGCATACTTATTTTGACGGTGTCGTGATAAACAACTCCAGATGCTAGTAGATGTTTGGTTTCGGGTTTTGATTCGTAAAGGATTTAAAATTATTTAATTTACTAATAGATGCGTTATATTTTAGAATGTAAAATGAATATGATATCATTGAGTGTAGGGCAAAACTGTTATGACTTTAAAAAAAATACTTTATTGAACATTGGTTAAAATAGAGGTAGAAATTCCTGAGTAGTTCATTCACATACTCTTAACTTTCTAATATAGTAAAGAAAAAATAAGTCATGTAGGTTGAGTTGGGCAGTGTGGTACATTGGGGAAAAAGTCGAAACAAAAAAAAACACTGATTGCTACGACGTAAATGTATGGGACATAAGCAGACATCTGACACAGCACAATTATTTAGATTGATGGTGGGAATGGGTATCTTGGGCGGAACATGGGATAATCTGGGCACGTGGAGAGGGTTTACCAGAAAAGCACTCTAGTTCGAATTTCCAAGGACGGCGAAGGAATGGCATTTCCAATCGGAGGATTTTTTGTATGATCAAGTTGTAACTTGATCTAGTAGCTTAACTCATTCAGACCACGTGTCCATTATAATGGACATAACAATTTTGATTTTTTTTAAATTAGACTTTCTTCTAGTTTTTTCAATTTGGCCAACAAAAAATTCAAAAAAATTGGGGAATTCAAATTCAATTTTTTTTTACCTCATTGCGATAGGACGAATAGTACTGTTTTTAGAGAAGATTGAAAATTGAAATGTGTAAAAACGGGCAAAAAAAAGTTTTTTTGTTTTTTCCCGGAAATTTAAAATATTACTAGTATTGCCAGTATTTGAGATACAGAAAATCCAAAATATGCGAAAAATCCCGAAAAAAATCTAGTTTTAGAAATGCACTTAAAATTTACATTTCAACATCAAACGTTGCTTTTATTCGAAATCCAAAATTTCCCATAATTCCTTAAATATAACAATGAAAAATATAAAAAAAATACTAAAAATATCAGAAAAAATCACGGAATGTAAATTTTTAGCTTAAAGGAGCTAAAAACCCATAAAATTATTTTTAACCACGTGATCTATAGCACAATACTACACTTTAATGGCCGTTTAAAAAATAATATCTTGTAACTGTGATTTAACACGAATTGTTGAATTTTTTTGATCCAGAAATTGGCGAAAATTGGTGTTTTGGAAAATTTCCTAAATCGGCTTTAACCTGCTTCTTTTTTTGTCCACATAGATACTAGAGCATAGTACCAATCTAAAATACCCCTTTTTAACATCGTGTCTTGAAACTGTGTCCAAAATACCCTCAAACACGCAAAAATATGCATTCCAAAATCACACCCCATCTTGGTAATCAGCATATTTTGACCAAACTACTTGCCCAAATTACAAAACAAAATATAGAGAATTTACAGAAAAGGCTGTCGAGTACGTCAATAATGGCCAATATTTTTTTAGATCAAAATCCTCCAAGGTCACGGGGCATAAAGATCGTCCCCATGTTATTTCTTATGGGAGATTTTTGCCGATGGGACCTAGCTCGAAAAATGTCATGTTTGACAATTTTTTGGGAGGTCATGGTGGCCCCAATAATTTTTCTGTTAATTGCTAAATTCATTACTAGTTAGCCTGAATGAAATATATTTTTTGAGTTTAGCGGTTAAATACCCCTTTAAAATATCCTAATTGTGCCAATTTAATTATGGTCTGAATGAGTTAAAATATTCAAATAAACTATATTATTTAAATTGTTTATCAGAATTACTTTCCACTCCTCGAATTAAATACACTGAAAATTTATCAAATACGCTGCTTTTTCGATGAGGTAAGATTTTTTTTAGAAGTCAGCAAAGTCTTCGAGTACCAACTGCCAATACTGCGTGCAAGGACCAAGGTGAATCATTGTGTTCCTAAAGTAACGAGTATCAGCATTGTATGAGAGTACCAACTGCCAATACTGCGTGCAAGGACCAAGGTGAATCATTGTGTTCCTAAAGTAACGAGTATCAGCATTGTATGAGAGTACCAACTGCCAATACTGCGTGCAAGGACCAAGGTGAATCATTGTGTTCCTAAAGTAACGAGTATCAGCATTGTACGAGAGTTGAATGAGTATCTATAGGCGGTATCAGTTAAGCTTGCAATAGCCTAGGGATAGCAACACTGTCGCCATTGTACTGTTATCAGTTACTCGGCAAAACAAGAAAAAATAATGCTCTCTAAAACTGTTCCTGGATAACACCAACATTTTAAAATCAAACCACGTCTAATATGTTTAACTTCTGTTTTATATTAGACGACTATGACAATGTTATGTTAGTAGGCCTATTTAGACAGCAACTAAAAACGTGCCTACACCGGGGATCGAACCCGGGCCATGCTCTTGGTCCGGAAAGATAAGGTCCCGGGTTCGATCCCCGGTGTAGGCACTTTTTTAAATTTCTGTCTTAAGTACTAATATATGTATAAATATATATTATTAAGAATTGAATATTTGGTTAGGTGGAAGAAGAATAATACGACTCGACATATTTGTTCCTATTTTACAAAAAAAATTGCTAAATAACAGAAAGATAGTGAATACATTTATGTGTATTTTTAGTCTCCTAAACATTTGACATTACATTTGGCAAGATTGTCAGCGGCCAAACCATTTTTAGTAATCGCAATCCTTTTTAACTAATTATTTAGGTTAAATTCTAACTCCATTTCATTAACTACGTCATTCGCTACTGACAAAATGTTAATGTTAATTGTTAGTAGTTGTCCTCCTTTGTAAATCAGTTTTTTAACTGAATAGAATACACGATAAATAAATAATAAACAAATAAAATATCCATAATGAAATGTAGCAATAACATGACTAAATGAGTTTGTGTCGGTTGTGGGTATATTGTCAACGTTGTCATGCTCATGCCCTTGGTGAAAGCAAGCTAAACTGGTACCGCGTAGCTTCAGGTAGTACCCAGTCCACATCCACATCCGAAATGCAGACGGCGTTCAACCACAACACGTGATTCTCCTTGGCTGCGACCATAAGTTACCATGCAAGTACAGCCAGGCGCATGTCAATCTTAGCTAACCTCGTCTGTGTGAATGTACCGGCCACTGAATGAGCAGTACTCGTACTTCACATGAATGTGTTCTTTTCTTCTGCACAACGGACGTTTGAAATTCAAAACAAGTCCTCGTGGCATGCAACCACGTCCGCGTCTCATATCTGCCAACTCATTCAACGCTCGCAATCATTTTTATATTTAATTCTTTATTCTATTTAATCCTATTCAATTCGTGAGGATTATTTTCATATGTTCTCAAAAGTTCAATTTGACTTTTAATAGATTCGTTTCTAGCCTAACCAGAACACAATTTAGCCTATTTTGAGCATCAACGTCTGTAGCATCAGCTTGGATTAGTGCAATTGTAATGAAACTGCATTGTAATAGAATTTTGTTCTTAGCTGCTTAAATGTTCACTGAACTCGGTCCATTCACAAAATTTTGTTTGGAAAACATGTTAGACTTTAAGCATACTTCGTACTTCGTATAGTAATGGCTTGAATGATAAATCGTCTGTATTAAACAAAGAGTTTTCGATCCCCGATTCGAACCCAGGCATCAGCATAATGCTTGGTGTAGTTAATCATAGCATTTCTCCAGCTTATCACCCCGAGTACATCCGACAAAATGTGAAATTTGAAGCCCAGATAATTAGCAGCATCCTTGCATGTATATTAAGGAATTCAACATTTCAAGAAGTTTAAATACTTAATAAACACATTAAGTCATCAGATAAGCTTGTACTTTTTTCTTGTAACCCGAGTATTTTCAATAAATTAAAATACGGGTCGCGAGACACTTAAGAGTTTTTAAATACATTTTATTTATGCATTTATTAACAGATTTGTTATGACTTTGTAAATATCAAATATCAAATCTTTCACGTTCACTACCTAATCTCTGTTAATAAATCCCTTTTATCTACTTTAGCTGATAAATTTGCATTTCCCGGAGATTTAGCATGTTTACGACTATTTGAAGCATAACGCCGTGACGCATTATGCTCAAACATCACCAACGAACTGTCATTTCATTACCATAGTACACTGTATATTTCTTTGTTTACTTAACTTTACATATCCGTCGTAATATTGCATATAGTTATTGTAAGATGTATAATTATAAGTCTGTGCATTGTGCAAGCTATTTGACAGTTGTAGGCATATTTTCAGGTTAATGTCCGTAAGAAATTACTTCCGTCAGAGTAAAACATTGGTGTTATTTGACGTAATTATCCTCAATACTATGGGTGTAATGCTAATATGATTGTCCATTTTTGTAGATTCGTATGCCCATAAATTAGCAACTAAGGTACACGTACGTATACATACACTTCTAAAACTATTTCTCATTATTCATTTCGTTTTTAATTTAACCCTCTCCCGTGCATAAAGCCCACACCGGGGAGACACTACTTCACTACGCTTTAGTACACTATGCACAATACTTTAAATAAACAATTATAATTGCGATAGATTTAAGTTGTTTTACTTTGTTATCGCATTCTCTAGCAGTACAACTTTATTTTTAAAACAAAGCTCTGCCTTTACATTAAGTTGCCTTAAAGACACAGAAATAACAAAAATTAATTAATTTACATTTATACAATTACGTTTAACAATAAGTAATTGGATGAGCGTAGCGAGCGTAGCGAGTGGAGCGAAGACTTCAATTTCACTGACCCTCCAAAATATTTAGCTCGGGTGTTTTTTTTTGTTTTTGTTTTTGTTTTTTTTCTGTATGTATGTTCGCACGATTCCGGGCAAAGGGAATATGCGATTATGATGAAAATTGGAAGGGACCTTCATTTTCTCTGAACTTAGAGGTGTATTGTTTTTGGGTACAATCGAAAAAATATTTCTCATGAATATCGTACTTTTACGATTTTTTTCGATTTTTAGTGCGATATTTTCGTCCCATTCGGGCCGATTCTGACCAAACGGGTGGGGCTACAACGTTCAGATTTCACATGGACATTAAGGTTATGGTGATGTAGTACCTTTTGAAAGAAAAAGTTGAAAAAGTTAGCCAGAATCCACAGAAATAAAGGTTTTAATATGAGTTTATTGAGGTTTATAATACCAATTAACACGTAACAATAGAAACTTGACAATAATCACCTACAATGCATTCAAAAAGCACTTGCAAAGGAAAAGTGCAAACAAACGCAAAAAACGCAAACAAAAAAATTACAAAAACGCTCATCCATCAACGCGGCGGGACTTTAGCGTTTCCTAGTACTACCTACACGTGCTAGTTTGGTATTATCAAATTATTCTGGTTCACAAATACAATTAACTGTTCTAAAACACGACGAATCGTTGCTACAATATAATGGACGGTTATGTGCTTTATTTGAAGTATGTGGCGCCAGCATCTTAAACCTTAAAACTCGAAAGACTTGGGATGAAGGTTGCCCTGATACAGGTCCGGTCCGTGGGTTCATTAACGAAACAGATTTATAAGATTATCTGTCTTATCTTAAGTTTTTTATGAGCTACCGTATAGCAATTTCAAACATTCTTGTGCGAAGACATCTCTAAAAGCCAACACCAATACCATCAATAACATAATGCCCTCGAGCTTCTAGTTTTACTTGGGTCTCGACTCTCCAACGCCTGCCTTGTCCAAATTATGTTTATCTTGAAGTGTCTCATTAACTATCCACCAAGTTCTTGTAGATTTGTTTTATTTTTTCTCTAGCGCAGATTGGCCATGTCAAAGGACAATTTAGCCTGTCATCGTGATAATTTCAGGGTTAAATAACATTGTATTTATAAATCACCTCTGGCAATGATGTTATAATATTGAAGAATGACCACAATACAATTAACTGGGTACGGGTTGAAAAACTAGTATCATTAGCAGCGAAAAGTTTATGGTGAATTGATTATGTGACATATTGCCGACATGAACAAACAATTTTTAAAATGTTAGCCCTAATGTATTTACATCACCATATAAAAGCAACAATTCTATTTATCCGACACCTATACACAAAGAGATTTCAATGCAAGTGAAAATTTATTTTTGTATCAATTATTCTTCGAAAGTCTGTTGATCGTGTTCACTATTTTGGGTACTTCCGAACACGGGATTTTCTATGATAACTAACAACGAATCTCGCAAGATACGTTATAAATAATAACAACAGTGCTGAGTTATGTCTTATTGGTTTCATTGTAATACATATCAATATGATAGATATCATATAATCGAAAGACATTAAAACAGGTTCAAACCTGTCATAGCAGTAGGTATAAGTCTCGCTCTGGGTGCCGCAGTTAAAGTTCCACACACTGAGCTAGCCATTAATTTAGTAATTATCACGTGTTTTTACTACAGCTGAAAACGAGACGACGACAAAACTTAATTTGCTTCTTTCTAGTGGTCATTATGTCTATATGGACGCCACTTCAAAGCTGTTATTGTAATTATACAACCTTGCGCCATGGCATTCTTCACAACAAACCCTCCATACAAATTGCTTATTAAATCTACGAGACACAAGTGTTGCACAGAAGCTATGGCGTAGTAATTTAAAATGAAAACATTTGGTTGTTTATGTGATCGTTTGTGTGTTTGTTTACGTGCGTTGATCACCAATGCCCATACGAGCACTCCTAAATGCCCCCCCCTCCCCTTTAGTCCTTCCCATTTACTCTGTCCACTGTGACACAAGTATAGTGTCAAAGTGTGAAAGAAACTAAGATGGAATTCATTTACATTGTATGTCATAAACACATTCTCTTGAAACTCACAAAACGACGCAATAAGAAATCAATTTTCTCCATGGGTGACAAAAACAAATCACTATAAAAACATTTATATTTTTTAAACATGAGGTCAAAAAACAAATTTTTGTTTTCTAGAGGCGATGACACACTGTATAGTATGTTAAATACCACACGCCATATAATTCCTTTGAGACGGTTCATTAAAGTATGGATTTAAGCATCTGCATCCAGTTTTGTCTTACAAAATTTCTCCAATTTGAATTTTACAATAATTTTGGTTGGTTACGCAAAATATAATCCAATTATTATCACATTATAAGGCAGACATGTTTACTTTCCTACTTGCATGTTAATATGAAATAAACATGTACGAGTATATGACATGATAAATTACTCTCAGTTGCACTGGGTCTAATCGCAGTAATTAGTGCACCGAGCAGTAATTGCGCGGCGGCCTCGCTGACGAGTTACGCTGCGTCGTTCAGCGCCAAGAATGTGTGTAAGTTGCCCTTGGTCAGTGCTGGTACTTGATTTGTAATACTGTCGAAATGACTACATTGACAAAAAAGTCTACTTTCATGTGTGATGAATAATGCATTTTGATAGAGCGGCATCCAATACTAAACCACATTGTACGATTTAAACCAATTATTATACAATGTCCTTCAGATCCTTTTGCTCACCAGTCCGGTGTTCATATTATGTTTAGCGACATCCTAAAAAGTAGTATTGCAGGCTTTTAAATGTTTTTGCTTTTTAAAGTAATGATCGTGTTTTGTATTATGAGTTGTCAAATACATACTTCTATGAACCATCAAGAATTTTAATTTTAAATAAGGCATTCCTAACAGCTGTAGAAGATTTAGTACCTTTAGATTCAGTTACAAGTCCCTTGTTAGTAGTTCGTTAGGCAGCTTATTCTTTTGCAATAACCGACACCATTGAAACGTAATGTAATTGGTCCTGGCTGTGTAATTGGACGTGTGATTATTCCCATCTGTTTGGGATTTGTAACACTTTGTAACCCACTACTAGTCTTTAGAACGACCGTTGAGAATGGATGGAGATAGATTGAAACGTGAAGGATTAGATTTCGTCTGATCCTTTGAAAATACGTCACTCACAAAGACTTCCCCATTGCATTCTCCACGACGTAAACCCAAGTGCATGACTTCCAAACGAGGTCGTTGACGGCTAGTTGTAGTTGTGTTCTCTTCTTCTTTGACTTGACTGTACCGACGTGGACAATCCGACAATCACACCGCGTTTTAATCGAGTTAGTTACTTTCAATTAACCCGTGAGTGTCCGACGAAGACTAATTATCGTCTAGATGAATCGAAGACTCCACTCCACACATCCTCCTATTAAGACAATGCTGCGCTGGAACTAATGATACGGCTACCGGTTTTTATGATTTTTTCAAGTTTCTTCTCAAGCAGACTGACACCGATTGTATGTCTGTCAGTCTGCCTCTCAACCAATTATTCTATCATGATTTTTATGCACGTTTTTTTAAAACAATCATTACACTGCGAATGGTTCTCGATTCTATTCACTTGGAAAACATGCAACGATTTAAAGTAATTATTAGCGATTAATATGTACGGCGTATGATTGATGGCGATTACCACACCACTGGATGAAACTTGGTCGATGTAGACTGTATTTCGCACATAATTATGCTTTTAATATGTTTTGGATTTAAACTTGAAATGAGACACATCTAGAATATACAAATACACTAATGGAGCAAACGATAACGTAAACTCATGTGCATTTCTGGTAACAGTATTACCTGCACATATTTCGACTGGCACATTTTACTCATGCTAGTGACAATTAAAAGGAAATCCAACTAGTTGATTATTTAAAAAAATGTTGATCAAAATCTAAAAAAAAAAAAATCGTAAAATTTTTATAGTAGGTACCGTTGTTTTCCTAAGTGAATTGATGAACCAATAAGGTACCGAACTAAAATAACGGTGAGTTTAGGTCATCATGGAGAATAGGAACAAGGTATATGCTATGCTGCATTCCGGATCCTCCCACAGCAAAATAGTTTTTGGCAACTGGGTGGGCAGATACTTAGCCTACTCAGTAAAGAGAAGACAAATTGATGCGCGTAAAATATATTCGTCTGCTTTTGAGGCACATTTGCATTCGCATTTGCGGGGGTTTGGAAGATTTGGTTTTTGTAAAAGCATACTTTCTTAAGTCCCAAGAACCACTCACAATATCTGTAATGCTTATTATATTTGGCAAGTTGTCACTATGCATCCTTCATAGGAATACTTGACAAGTTTTTTAAAACAACTTTTACAAACCCTGCCCCCCCCCCCCCCCACACACACAAAAAATGTAAACGAGCTGACAACAATTAGTAATTGTAAATCGCATATGGTCTGTCACCAATGCGTACTCGCAGACACGGATGAGACCGCGCCCTCAGAATTATGAACATTATAAACCCTGATCGTATGCTAATTGTAACTATCCTTGAGACGCGTCCACGTCTCATTTGAATTGTATGCGTCTCAAATCGTAGGAATCGTACGTGTCGTGGCTGTTTGCCAGCACATACAATGTTGAGAATCTTACCTTACTTTGATTATTAACTCGCTGTGAAATTATATTTTCTTTGATAGCTTTTATTATGACTAGTTTGACAAGAAGCCAGTTTCAAGTCAAAAAGGAACAAAATGATAACACTGTTGAAATGTACAAGCTTCTCAATGCAAAACTGTCAGTTCCGTAGATACATAATCAAATCAAGATATACGTTAACTTCACGAAACTTAAAATAAGTTCTCACAGCGAAACCTGTGAAGATCAGTTTTCACGTTGAGTATTTCCATAATTTTTGGCAGAGTAGAGAGTTAATGGCTGTTAATCACGCGAACCAAAACACATTTCTTGGTCATGTTTGCCGTTAGGTAGCATTCGGAGATGCGCCTTGTTTTTCACTACGCTTGTTATGTTAAATTAAGTAAATAAGCAATTAAGACAACAAACGTGCAACATGCCATTACGGGCAACACTTCAATATGTTGATTTTTTTAAGTAGGTGGCTTCGATTAGCATTAAGTCGTGAAGGTTGGTAAAAACACATTTAAAATTCAATATAATTCAATTCATTTTCATGGTGGTTTTATAGCGAGAGTTCTAGTTTTCAGTCTTTACTTAAATATTGCACTGTCACCTATAGGGCATATATATACACACTTCATATGTAAATTGAAGTATGTTTATCCACATTTATTTGTCTATTTCTACAAATTAATGATTATTAGTGAATTAAAATAAGAAAATGTATATAGGCCTTTTTCTAAGAAGTATACTATCGATTTTTATTTTTTAATCAACTATTATTAACATAAGCACATTTGTATCCTTTCAATTCATTCATTCAATTTTATTTGTCCACTTCTACAAAGTAAGTCTGGGATTACTTGTGAATAAAATGTAAGAAAACTCAAAAATGTAGCTTATGTAATCAATTTTATTTGAATATTTCTAATGAGTAAGTGGTTATTTGTGAGTTAAAACAAGTCACCTAAATGTCTTGAAACATGTTATCTGGTGTGAGCTGAAAGTATCGCAAGCTCGTAAAACCCGTAAAGTAATTCAATATTATACAACACTAGTGGCGCTCTTACCAGGTTATTTAATGACTGGTTAGCGGCCAAGGTGACGCAATGCGCTTATAGGCGTTTAACTATTGCGAAACAGACAAGTCTAGATGAGGATTAGCCTTTATGAGACATTTAGCATTGAAAAGTAGAACCTTCGAATGTCAAGCTGCACAACACTGTTGCTGCCTGTGCGTGTGCGTGCTTTACCATCACAAACAAACCGGGCATTGTGTTTGGACCTAACTTAAGATGTTCTTGGTAGTTTGATGGGGAGGATATGAGGATATAATTATTGTAATTACCGATGGCGGGAATACGGACATTTGTCTCTGTAAGCAGAGATTTCCTGTTGTCGTCGTCCACTGTTATGAGAATGAGTACACAACTCAACGTGTTGTCAAGATGGAAGACTTTTTTTGTTTCGAGACTCAACGATAGAATTACAATTTTAATATGTGACCTTAATTTATGTGTGGATGTGTTTATCTTTTTGTGGCATACGAGATCTCAGGCTCTGTTTAGTAGCATTGTTTTTCATCTGTTTAATGTGACACATTTTGTTTTTGAAAATGACTATTCTTGCATCTATGCACGTAACGTTTGATTTTGATTTTTTTTCTTCATAAAACTTTGCATTACCTAGTATAAATAGGATTATTGAATAGCGCTATGACCATAGATAATAAACATACGTTTTCAGTTCTTCTATAAAATAAACACATTCACGTTATTGGGCTGTCCAAAAATTATTAAATCTTCGTAGTCGATATTATTACAAGGCAGCCAAAATATGAGCCTGACAAAAAGCGCATAACTTATTTTCGTTTTACCATGATTATATTATTGTACATCGTTTTCGGCATCTATGATGAGTGTTAATAAAAATAAATGATCAAACATTTATTTTAAAAGTTTCTATAAACAGGATAGGATACAAACTAAATATTTATGGTGGATGGTAGAAAACACTTTGAAAAGTACTCTCTTCCGCTCGTTTCTTGATCTTGCTAACGCAATCAAATATAAAAACAACGATCTATAGTTCCAACATGTGTGTGATGATAACTATTGACAATATTTATATAAATAAGTCGTATGTTTAGTATTCATGGATCTGAACTTAATAGATGAAAGAAAGAAATAAGGGAGAATAGAGAAATTCGTCAAATTAAAAATATATAACATGGAATATCCGAGCTTTCAAACAAGAGCCTGCTTGTAAAGCAAAGGATGGTGTAGTGAATAGTGATGCAATAGTCGAAAAGAGGTGTCCCGACCGGGGATAAAACCCGGGATTCGGTATCGGGGTTCGATCCCCGGTGGGACACATCATTTCGACTATTACATCACTGCATTATATACACATTCGTAAACACGACAACTAGTGCATTCTATGCAGAGTTTGAAGTCAGGTATACAGGGTTTCGCCATTCAGAGATGCAATGCAAACAATGAATGGTAGAAACAAATTTGACTTAAATGTAATTTATGTACTTTATATAACGCTTACGCTACGTAGAGCATTTTAATTACAAATTACCAATTAAACTAGTTATGGTTGTAGTTGTTATAATAATTAAATCTTATATTATGCGATATTACGTTACGCTATGATAACTATTACGTGATGATATTACTACGCGATATTCAATTCGCTAATATAATAGTTTGCGAATATGAAAAATTCAGTTATCAACTAACATTTCTCTCGATTTTTTTTTGAGTTGACCGTTTCGTGGTTTTGAAAATATTTTGTTCATCAGTTTATAAGGCCTATTTAATTCAAGCGCTAGTTAGTAGTTTAAAGAGCATATCAACGACGAGCTCGAAATTATTAAATAACTCGTAAACCAAAAGAGTGAAGATAATTTTTGTCTTCACCGGAATCATGTATTTCTCACCGTGTTATTTCGGCTCCGTGCTCGCATGCATCTTGAAGCAACCATAAGGTTTCGTGCGAGCTAGGCCCATGTTGAGGCCCTAAGAAGGTGGGCCTTGAACATAAGACAATCGTGTCTGTGCACCGGGCTACCGAATACACTCACACCTTTTCTTTCTATCGCTTGCAGTGCTAAAACAAATCAGCTCCCGAATACGTGGGCTAGGAGGTGTTGGGCATTTCTCAAGGCCTTTGTAAATGCGTATGTTGGGAATATGCAAATGTTTCTTCTCGAACTGAAATTACTCTTGCACGTAAATCTTGGATAATTAAGTGAACTGCCTAATTTGGCAGAATCCGATTTACAAGTAGGTTGTAAACACATTTTTGTTTTAGTTGGCCTACTCTACATAATATTCGTATTTCACTTGACGTACTCATTATTATTACGAATCGTATAAAAAACTTGTTGCAATATCGAAAGTGTTGAGGAATCGAGGTGGTGATTACCATCAAAATTGCTTATCATGTTTGATATCGCATTATTAACGAAGTCAAATCTTATGCATATAACAGACTTACCGTATAAATTCAAGGTATCCAAATGTCTTCAGGCAGCGTTATTCCATTAAAAAGACATGTTGAGTAGCTTTCACTCATCATAAGTGTCAAGCAGCAAGTTTTAAATTTATTCACTATCACTAAAAAGTTTCCAATTAAAACACTTTATGTTCTTGTAACTTCTACCGTATTCAAGTCAACTTTGTGTTATATTATGTGGTAGGTCACTCACTGTACACTGTTGTTGTTGTTAAATGGTTGATTTAATTATCAGTGAAAGTGAAGCAGAATCTTGAGACACTGACCTGTCTTCATTACAGGTTCACATTCTCTTTCGACGGAATTATTTTAATTTATTAACTTCACGTACTTGTAGCTTATTATGGTAATTTCACTTGTATTGACTTTGATTTAGGTAAGAAACACGTGTATGTGGATGATATTTACACACGAACCAGCTACTGGTAGTAAATAATTACAAAGTCAATGCGAGGAAGCAAGTCTACTTAAACCACTTGCCTATTTTGGTAAAGACTAATTGAAAAATTCACTTCATCGTTTCCTTTTGTTTGTTTATCGCAGTTTGTGAATGGAAAAGTTATGTCTTACGTCCACGGTAGGTAGCGCTAGTTTACATTATTTCTGTCTAATCATTGTTGTGAGTCTTGTCACGTGACCACGTCCCCGCGCGGTTCCGGTTGTTCGCGATTAGAGCCACTTTTCATTCAGACTTCCTGTCGTGAAAAGAAGTGCACGTCGGTTTTGTCGTTGGCCGTCAGCGGACGAGATTCCTTCAAATTTCTCCTCAATTACAATCAACTTAAACTTTCTCAGGTCAAAGGATATTGATGTGAAAGAATCGGGCGGCAATTTTAATTTACCTTCACGCCCTGAAATTTATATCCACTCGCTTTTCGGACGAACACACAACGAGGTCTTGAATAAACATTCTCATACGTTACTCGTATGAAACATTTGATTTACACTTTAAATAAATGTTACATGAACATAATTAAAGTTGAACATTGCTCCAATTAACATACGTTATTAAGCATATTTACAAAAACAAATTAATTCTTACAACACGAATACACTTAAACTCCTTGAATAAAATTATGTTTTTTCTCAACGAAAGTATCGTTCACGCACACAGACGAATGAATGAAAATACGTTCCTCACTAGATTATCAAACACCCACGCACAAAAAAAATCTCCAAAACTTGTCATAAAATTATTTTAATACCGACACAATAAAAACGTAAACTCTCTCTTGGCGCGTCTGCCCCGTAGCACGTAGCTCTGAGCAAGCAAGGTGTTCCCTCACCGTCGGCCACTTCACTACTGGTAACTTCTTCGTCTGGCCCTGCACTCGGCGTCGACACCGCAGCGTGACGTCACGGCACGTCACTCTCCTGAGCTCGGGCCCTGGATGCATTACCGGTACATGGTACATGCATGTATGGACGCGGCCACGTGCTTCTAGGTTGGGATGGGACCGAGATAAAGGGACTTAAAAAAACAAAAAAACATAACTATATGCAGTGCATTGTGGTCTAAAATTATAAAACAGTAACATGCAGCATGACCATGTTAAAGTAAGCTTTGAAATTTACATACACTTTATAGTTGTTACATCTTCACTCGATGTTTAATGTAGGTTCGTTTTACGAATTACCAGTATTATTCGTAATTTCTCCATTGTATTATTGCAGGTTACCTATTGGAATAGGCTAGATGAGTGAGTATAATAAGTAAACTTGTATAAAAAAAAATTAATATATTTTTTTAAATAAGAAGTTCGCATGCGCTGTTTATAAAGTCAATTTGGGAATTTGAAATAATACACATTTTCTGGTTGCAGAACTTATTAACCTGGATAAAATTAACCAAGTTATTATATAATTAACAATAACAATAACATAACAATAAAATAAACCTTGGTAAATGTTTAAAAACGTGTGTTATTATACTAATAATCTTTTCAATTCACTATTTTACATCCCTACAATGTAATAAATGCGGTATTAAAAATTTGTTGCGTTTTAAAATATGTCGTTTTTAATGATAATTAATTAAAAAATTTAAAACAAGAAAAACGTAGCATTGAAATTGAACCGTTGTAATTACGCCATCGTACCTGAACTTCTGGACAACTGTCATTCGACATATTATTTATGTTGTATTCTTATCATTGAAAAAACAATTTTTCCATGGTTTTTCCTCCTTTGAGACTGTTCTGTGGCAGTACTTTGGACCAACCAACCTTAACCCAATCCAATGAGTTTCACACACAATTAACATACCTCGTTTATCACTAGTAATTTTTCTTCCCAACAAGTGCACAGAATTCCAGCAATAAACAAACCTGTTATCGTTTATTTCGGAACTTAAGTCGTTCCAAGTTCGCAATCACCTCGGCCCGAAGATATGCACGAATATCAGGAATGTAAAGAATATCGCGGAAAGTTTTCCCATGCTGAACCATTTAATTTTTGGAATCTACGGTCGTAATATAAATTAATGTGTGACACCCGCTTCCACTGCTCAAAATATTATGGTTGCGTTTTCTCAGGCCCACCCAATCCACATAATTAATTATTCTGGAATGGAATTAAAAATCTGTTACCATAGTAGGTCTACAATAGTAATTTTTTAGTGGATTTAATTTGTGTAATATGTACCATACAAAGCGCTAACAGAAAATTGACATGCACTATTATTTCATAATGATAAGAAACGTTTAACAGAAAGCTCGACTGCTTTGATAACAACACAACTTAAAAAACTTTAGCCCTGTATCAAATGCTACTTACACTATAACAAGTTTTACAATTGAATTGTCAATGTGATTTTTGGTGTTATTTGCATTGTTATTTCCATCGCCATTGTGTGTCAGCTTTGAGATACCTAATAGTCTTACTTTTATTTGTGTGTGTTCCACCCGGCATGTTCACAATTGACCAACACTCACCTTCTTTTGTTCTTGGGACATAAAGATCAAACATAACTTTTAATCCATTTAAGGTGAAAGGAAAACCGACAACATCAACCACTAGGCACGTAAAGCACAATATTTATTAATCTGCATATTAGTAATGAGTGTAGAGTTGGCATATTAAATTGACAATTTACAATACGAAGTTTATACGTTTTACCCTAGGTGACAATAACATTAACGTGTGTTTTCATTGGTTTATTGTCCTTTATTTATGCATGGCAATATGAAACTAATGTTATTCTATGTATCTGTTGTTTTAATTGTTTCAATGTGTCACCCATAATTCATCAACATGACATAATATGTATCATAAATAACAGAATTGGCGTAGGCATTGACGTGTTAATTCAAACAAATTGAACCTGCCATCATGTGAAGATTTCACTAAATCACCATCTACGGTGTAGTAGTAGTGTACAAAAGTCACTGCTAATGTTCTACTTATTCAATTCGTCCTACACACAGCATCCAGTAAGCTACTCGCGGTATTTCTTCGATAGCCACAGAGCGACCATAATCGTATTTCCAGCCTTGATTTTTTTATAACTTCCGTCTCATGAATGTTTGTGGTGAGCTCCAAACTGCGTCAGATGAGCGAGCATCTTTTGTTACAGAAGAAACATTTCAAAGAATTGTAACGCAATAAAGACGCTTTATGACCTATAGCGCCATTTTGTGTCTTCAGTAGAGAATATGGCCGCTCGCCAACAATGCTACAATGTTATGTGAATCACTGGAATGGAATGTGAAGATCATAAACATTTTTTACAGTGACATATATTTCGTTTATGCGTCCACTAGTAGGTGTTTAAGTTTAAGAACTTCTGAAGGTGATTTATTGAAACGACATGTTTGATTTGATTTGTAAAGACTTCTACGAGTATTTGCCAAGGCCTACATGACTGATGTCGTTGTAGAATAGCCATTGTGTGGATGACAGATAAACATAGTTTAATGTTATTTTCTATTCCCAATTTTTTAAATTTATTTTGTTTATAACTGAACTTATTCTCAATTGCAACGGGAACAAATAAGAGTTTTGTGAGTGTGTGGTGTTTTGTTGTTGTTTAATGCGTTTTCTCATAACGTGTATCATCGTTTTATATTTCTTTGCTATGTATTATTTAATAAACGAATTGTGGAAGGACGTTCGAAATGGTTCGGGCACGTCTAAAAGGTGAAACCAATCATAGTTATGGAATAATAAAGAGGCCTACACGTGGTAGATATGAGAGAAAGATGTATACAATTCGACATCGAATTCAAGATCTTTAAAGGATAAGATTCGAAACAGATGGAAAGAAAAGGGTAAAATCAAAACAATGTTGAATGGGACGGACAGATGGTGTTGACGACGATTGTGATGATTGACCATGCATTCATACAAACGGTCAGTATACAAATCTGGAGCACAAAACTCAATAATGAAACTCCCATCTGCTGCTTCCGCTCCGTCTTTACTTTTGTAGCATGAGCCACAGGTAAACAATAATATTTCATATTTATCCTTCAAAACGTGAAACTTTTTACTTGAAGATACGCGTGCAATATCAACATTTATTTTTTATGCGTTGTTCTTCCAGGGTTATTTTTTGTGCTTGTTTGTGCCATAGGAAAGTTTAACTTTATACACTAGATATAAAACATTGAACCTGATGACTTACCCGTGACACAAATAAGCACCAAAATTGTCTTAGAAAGAACAAAAACAAAAATTTTACGCAGCACAAATAGGTTCTGGGGTGACGATTTCGCAAACGAAAATGTTGTTTGTTCTAAACTTGCAAAGCATAACCCTTATTATAAACAACATGTATGAAAACATGTTCCACCGTTTTGTTGTCACCGTGAAATGTGACGACCTTTGATAAATCACGTCAACCTAATCTTAAAATCTCATATTTCACTCTCTGCATAAACCTTTCCTGTGCAATTTGTCTGTCGTTATCTTATTGTCATCTGAGAAGTCCGGCTGACACACTGAACGTGCTAGCCGTACGCCACATTCGCGTTGACAACCTTGAGAGCAAGCTAATCGAATTTGAGAGATGTAGACAGCAACATGTATTATTGTTTTTCAATGTGGGTAGAGGGAACAATGAAAACGAACAAAAATCATGTTAATATGGTAAATATGGTAAACAAGTATCATTGTATAGCCACTAAGCTCTACAGAGGAGTGTGCGTGATTTATGACACAAGAAACACGAATTATGCCATTGAGGGGAATTAATCAACTCTAATTCAAGGCCAAGTTAAAAGTGTGACAGCTGAAGTTTAACTATTTGAATGTGGGCCAACTATTTCTTTTACAATAACCATTAGAGGAATACACATTTTTGTCCTCATTTGTAAATCCGTTTTTTAACTGAATAGGATATACTTTAAATAAATAAATAAATAAATAAACAAATAAAATAAATAAAAATAAATTTCCTTATTTAACAACCATAGTAACTTCTTTTTTTAACAATCACGTTCACAGTATAATTCCTTATTTAACAACCATAGTAACTTCTTTTTTTAACAATCACGTTCACAGTTAAAAGGTAGTCCACAAAGAAGGGAGGCAAACTTATAGCGTATTTGTTCCTCTTCTGTTATAAGTTAATTTTTGGTGGAGGTGCCGGTCCAACGTAGATTTAAATATTCTTGTGTTTATCGCTTATTTTAGATTTTATTAATGGTGGAGGTGTCTGGAGCATGAATATTTCAAGTTACTAGGGAGCTAACCCCGAACCCCTAACCACCACTATTACCAAAATCCTTATGTATCATCCTTGTTGAAGGGCAGTGTAAAAACACGCATGTCAATCGTACTATGGATTCGAATTTTTCCTGAGACGTGACACACGCACAGGCGGACGGATAAACAGAAAAGTGATGCATATAGGGGAGTCTCCCCTATATTTACTTAAAAATAAATAAACTAATTTATTTTATGTTGATAAGTTTTCATTTCTCAAGTCAAGTAATATTTTGAATTAGTTATAGAATATTGTTTGTTCATATTGTTTATAATACAGTTATCGAAAACTAGAACATCAACTAGTAAAGGACGCTACTTTTGTCACCGTTGTTCACAAAACACCTCAAGCTGACGCTACAGATTCGACTTCCAAGTCTTAACTTATTCCATCATTTGCAATCGAGGCCGAGACATTAAATAACCAGTAGCGTGTTGTTTCACAAATGCCGTCGTGCAAAACCGGTTCTATAATTGAAATAAGAGTATTGTTCAACAAATTAATTTGTCATTTTCTAATTACAGTAAACGACAAGCCCTGATAGTGAGCAGCTAGGTAGGCTGGCTCTACCTCTATTATAGCAAGGTGTCTCGCTTGTAATCGTGACTATAGATCCTCGCAGCGCGCACTAACGCTCACACAAACCATAACAAACGATTCTTTACAACTATAAACGGAAATTATAATCAGTTTTATTCAAGCTTGGGGATATATTTTAGCGAAGATAAAACACAATCACGTTTCAATTGAAGAGATCTTGTAAAAATGAAATGTACTGTTATTGCGTAGGATTGTTTGATTAATTGGAATATTTATCATCTTCAGTACACTGTACTCTATAAGGCTTCTGAGCGAGTTATAATTAAATAAAATGCATTATGTTTTATTTTTGTCTATATATTTTTATATAAGAAGGAATGATTTCCAATGGCTTTGGCGTATATTGCCAAGTTTCTGTTTGTTGTGTGAGCGATTCACAAGGAATTACAAATATATAATGTGAAGTTACTCCATAAGAATATAATCTTCGTAAGACTGGCTTATACTATCGCTTACTGAGCTTTGAGGTATCTTTGAAAAGATCGAGATTCTGCTCTAATGTTAAATGCAACATTGTCTCCCGGTATACTGGCAATTCATACAGACAAGTAATATGAGTTGGCTGCATGACATGCATGAAATTTATTTGTTTGACCAACATCGACCAATAATATGGAGAAAGGCTCAGAAACATCCTCAGTCAGTACTAAGTAGGTTCAAAAGCCAGAGATTTGAGGCCGCAAACTCCTGGAGACTTCGATGCACGAGTTCTGGCTTTTACCACCTCGATAAGGTTTCAAGTTTATTATAAGGGTTTCGTTATGCCTGTCTCTGATAAGATTAGCCACTTTTCGAACTGCTGCTTTGTATTTGTTTGTTAATTGTTAGTCCGCAAACTGGAGACTTCAATGCGCGAGTTGTCGTTAACTCTACTTTTTGCTTTTACTACCTCGATAAGGTTTCAAGTTTATTAAAGGGTTTCGTTATGCCTGTCTCTGATAAGATTAGCCACTATTCTTACCGCTGCTTTGTATTTGTTTGTTTGTTCGTTGGTTTGTTTGGGTGTTACTTTCAATTTAGATCTCCAACCTAAGACAGCCAGTTTTCATCCGGGTTAACAGAATAGCATGACAAGACACATCAAGGTCATATTATGATAATTATTCAGGATGTTGCAAGATGGATTGTGCGATGTTCAATAAAACGCCCATTGATGTGACCACAAAAATGTCCTTTTCGTTCATAGAAGTGCTTTCTATAAAAAGCATTGAATTCAACAGACAACATGTTCGTCCCAATGCGTGGGTACAGCACATGGAAAGATACTTGGCGGTTTGCGAGTAGGCCCTCGACATAAAGAAGATGCAAATAATAACGTAACTTGACCCTTCATTTCATGAGCTTGGCCGCACCTTTATTTAACATCGCAAGAAGGAACAGCTCACATTTACTGCTAACGAACTCACTAATTTTATTTGTGTTGCATATTTCTAAAATGAATCATTCGTCGACGTCATTCATAGTAAGAATTACGAATACTTTTGACCAGCGTACAGAAATTCGAATTTGAACAACATATCTGCGTTCATGTAAGGATTTTTATCTATTTCCCAAATAAAGTTTTCTGTTCTTTATTCAAACAGTAACAATACTTGTATTAAATCTGGCGTTTACAATACATTTATAGGTTTTATCATGTAATTTAAGAATTTAAACGAAATGTACTGTAATTGAATCAGTTGTCCTCTTTTTTATAACAATTAGATAGGTATGAACAAGTGCCAATAGAAGGACTACACGTGTTACCAAAGTGAGTTCGAAAAACTTTTTTTTTCTTCAAGACAGGCCATAAGTACTGGAAAGTTAGAGAGTTTTTTGGTTGACTCACAACTTTTCTCTGTAGACAAATGCCCTTCTTTATCAACTGATTCAATTTGGTTAAATATCATGCCAAGTGTGTCCAACAACCATCCACTGCTTGATGCAAACTTTTTGTTTTGGGAACTCTAGGAAAATGTGTGCGTTGTAAAGAGCACCGGCAACACCTTTCATTATCGTTAGTATTGTATTGTGTCGTGTCGTCCCAAGGGGAAATACAATTTGAGCCCCACCGTATTCATTGGAAGCAAGAATCACCTCTAACGAACCAATGAGCTTGTTGAAACCGCGCAAAAAAGCAAGGATTAAAACTCGTATAATAATAATTAATAAAACTAAGTTTCGTGGTATAAAATCTCGGCGGTATTTCCTAGGCCCGGTGGCGTGTCCCGTGTTCCGTGTTGCAAGAAGTGGTTGAACGGTTCACCAGATGGTTCCAGTGCATCGGACAATAAAAAACAAGAGCAGGTGATCTGGCTGGTCGATTACACATCACATCACGCAGCTAGCGCTGTTTGGGGGAGGCAAGCCCAGCAGCGGAAACGGTTCACAAAACACCTGTCAGACCTTCAAATAACCTTCCATTTTTAAATTGCTCCCTTTCTGGCCGTTACGCCATTAGTTATTCAGATAGAAACTTGAAATTAGTGTGTTTAAATGACATGTTTGCGTTTGAGCTAACGAGCAATCAATTCTATCTCGTGTGGTCCATGAGCGGTAGTAATGAACTGTTTCCAAGGAACTTATTCTTAATGAAACATAGATGAAAACGCCCACCTTTGTATCGAAACTTCCTTTCTTTAAGAAGCGGTGGGCGTAACCGTGAAAACGCGATTCAACATTAATTTTCAGTAACATGTTCCTCACATTGTTAAAATCAAAGATAGCACACACAATACAACCAGCTGTTGCACCCACTCATTCTTATATAAAACTTAATGTAACGTACACACGAGTTCCAATAAGTAAGACCATATAAATAATAACTAGACTCAAATGAACCATGACGAAACTTTCAATTTATAAACAATGTTTTTAATTGAATACAGTTTCTTCCAGTGTCGACGACGATCTTTCTATTTTAAATTATTTATTTTGGACCAGATTAGATCAAATTTGTCTTTCTTCACATTTATATCAAACGTAATAAACTAGATTACACAGTGAAGAGACGCGGTCCTCTTTATAGGAATTTTAAACTTTGAATAATATTATTTGAAATATCCTTCATATCATAATTAAGGATAATCCTTGATGATTACATATAAATTCATTCTAATTACAACATACAAAAATAAAATCCCGAACCTCCATATCATATATATTCAGGAATTTCCGTTTTCTTCCCCGTTCCGTTTTTATTAAATAGAAGCGACACCTTATTTAGGCCCACTTTTCTCTTATTTATTACGTTATGTTTTCACAAATGCCATTTTATATGTTGTATACTTGCTGTTGTACATTCTTCATAATTAGGTTGTATATATATTGATGGTGATTATAGTTCAAAATTTAAATGGGACAAGTGAAAGTCCTCTTAACTACAAACCAAACCAACGAATTCATATTACGACTGATCCCCCAAACATTGCCTTAAGAGTCTGCCAGGCTTTAAAAGTACTTCGTGCAGCTTATCAATTTAAATCATTTATACGTTGGTGCTCATAGGTATAATATAACCGTCTGCAGTCTGTTCGTTCACCGCTACCGGAAACCTTACTTTTGACACTGGATATTTAAGCAGGTGGAATAATCTAATAGCAGGTTCAGCCGCTAAATTTGGATATAACTGTCTACGAGTTAATAATTGTAACGGTTGAAGAAAGAACGATCGAGTTTGTTGTCAGAAAAGAATGTTGGTAGAAGATGGTTAGTTTTTGTTAATTAATAATTGGTTTTGTCTTTTGGCTAATTTCCCAATGGTTTGATATACTTCCCGGATGTCATTTTAAACTCTAAGAACTATACTCTTCCTATTTCTTAGCTTCAACCTACACAATAACATCACAATAGCATGTCAGCAAACGAACAATCGTAACATAACTTATAACGTCATAACATATAACAAACGATTCCGTCAAGACAGCTTATATAAAACGCGTGCAGCTTTGATTCGGGATTGTATACCCGCCAACGACAATCTTGACTGCAATTTTTCTCCAAAGTTTTCTTCAGTCGAATGCTATCAGGATTCGAGATATCTTCCCTTCAACTAAATTAACTTAGAGACGAATTAATACTTATTTAGTCGACTGAAAAATTTCATTTGTTAAATCTGATCTGTACCCCATAGAGGGCGTTCATTCGAAAAAGTTATTTTATAACATCGATGGACGCACTTGCAATATACCACAAGATAGTTGAAAGTCATCCTGATGGCAACTCGGAATACTGTTGCTTTAAACAATAGTAGATGAAAACACCTTGTTGCTTCAAACAAAAGTGGAAGAAAACAAAATATTCTCAATTTTTTCACCTTGTGGTAATACTTTTACACCGTCAAACATGATTTACGATTACGTGTACTCTATACTTATTATAAGGACATACTACATGTTTTAAAAAAGCCGAACAACATTAATTCATTGCCTGATACAACGACTGCGAAATTGATACACAACATTCTTGATCAGTCTTCAATGTGAATTCATAATAACAAGAGATGCATACGGAATGCTAAGGGAAGTGTATAGTGTATAAAATGTAGTCCAGTACAAGAATACAACATAATGACGCCATTTTAGAACCAGCGAGGCAGGACGTATGGACACTTATAACACTTTGTATAAAACTGTGGATTTCCTTTATTACATCATCCTATGTTCACGAATCTCTTCAGCATCTACGACATTTTAAATTGTCGAATTAAAGCCGAAAAAGTTAATTTGAACTGTTATGTTATGTATGTCCCGTCCGTCGTGCAAGTAAGGATGACGAATGTTTCCATATCTCGGAGCTATATATACGCTACGTAGTGAGAATGAGCGTGTTGTTGTGTCGGCCTTACAGCGTGGGAATCTTCACGGGGGGCGGACATCCTCCCCCCTCCCCCCCGGCTAGACTCGATAGGAAGTTATAAGCTCATCCCACTTCCTGCTGAGTAACATACTTATTTGCTCGCGGATACGGGTTCGATCCCACGTCGGGCAAGGGTTTTTGTTGCATTGTCATTAAACATCTTGATTAAAGTAATCCCGTTAATTTCACGTCGCAACTCACAACCTTGATGCTGGATGGATCGTTGTCGTCATCTCTGTGCGCTATTGGATTAAACAAAGTTATCTCGAAAATTATTTAACATCGATAATATTTGTAACAAATCGATGAAATTAATTAATGCATTCCATATTATCATTATAACAGTATTACTTTTGCAATAATATTTTACGAAATTAATATTTTCTTTAAGTTTATAACAAGCGAATTAAATTATAGTCACAATTTCAATATTATTAATTTTTTTTTAATTATTAATACGCATGTTTGAATTATTGTTTATTCCACCCATGATATTACTAGCAAGGTATTTTCATTTGTATTTACATAAGTATGATATAATACATCAATGGTGACGAAGATGTTAGTTTATTATTCAAAGTTTGATAGAAGCGTATATTTACGGGGCATGTTCATAATGTTTTGTCTTGACAATATGATTTCTAATTGTTACAACTTTGTATAATTAATAACTGTTTCAATAGTAATATTTTTTGTGCTAGATCCTTACTGAATGGATGCTTCATTCATGAATTCATTTTTTACCCAAAATCAAAATTAATCTCTGTTTTTTCGTCAAGTAGACTAGAGAAGAGAGGAGAACCTTGGATGGCGAGCCACATGCGATCTACCCAACAGATGTTTTGCGTCTGTTGTTCGGATGAAATTATTATATAACCCACCATGTTTGAGGGCTCAGAGCATGAATGAATATGAATCGCTTGTCGACGTAGGGAGACTGAGATTAGCAATTATAAATGCAACACATGATTGCGCGGTTAACTTGTAAGTTTCTTTTCCAAGAATTATTACGAACGTGTAAACTTGGTTTCACACGAACCAATTTAATCCCCAATTCTCCTGATTATCTATTGAATAATTCAGACTGTTTTATAAATGATTATATAACGAACTTAATGCTATTGAAAGATATGGTTTGATTGAACCGGTATTAAACTCACATATAATACAATTAACAATTCAAATTAGATAAAACATTATATTTGTAAAAGAATATCAGTTACAAAAACGGCGAGGCTAGAACACGGTTTGCTCTTCCACCTAACTAGCAATACTAATTACTAGTACAATATATGCCTATTACATTAATTAAGAAAATATTCATAATAATACTAAAAAGTGTAATAATTAATAATAATATAAACTTTAAAAAAATAATCTTACGTCCTAGTTCTAATCACAAATGCCAATTCATTTAAAATATCCATAAAATAATTGGTTTTAAATGATAATTTGTAACTACATTTGCAAATTTAGTTGGTGGTTTTAGTATACAATGATGGGTTGGGTCGTTTAGTTCATTGCACTATGTAGATATGAAAATACACAGGATATACAAAGAATGTTAACATATTTTTTAGTGTATGAGTTCGTCATTATCAGAGATGGGTTGCAATTGCAACCTGCTTGTAATTCAGGAGTGTACTGTTTCAAAGTTGGAAGCATAAACATATTCCTGGAATCTTTTCAATCGTTGTAATACATGTTTCCGGTTTGTTTGGTGCTAGAATATTAGCTCTCTTTATCTCGAATATTTAGTAAAATTCTTTGTCTTAGAATTAACATGTATTTCACATAACGACGGAATCAAAATGGCGATGTTGCACCTCCCCCTTTTAATTTACTTTCAATCCCACCACCCAAGGCCAGGACGCATAGCTTATTCTAACCACAACAGGAAAACACACATTTGCTTAGGCTGTTGTTTGCTAAATTACCTTTCATCAAATGTATACGTTATTCATCTCACCACATAACACAAGGACACGCAGAGTGCTCAACTTGACCACACTCGCATTTTATTAACCAAATAACTCACCATTTATCCTAATCGGCCGTACCAATTAAATATTAAAGCAAATGTTATACTGTTTTTGTTTCTGTTGTTTGAACCTAATTAAGAGAGGTGTGTGTATATAGCATTTTCAAGTGTCATTTTATAGCGTTTTTTAGCATCTAGTTTTTGTCTCATTTTAAAACCTTGTATATGATTTTTTTTAAAATTTTTAAAATTTTTAATTTGGTCATCAAGGTTGAATTAATATCAACTGAATAAATAATTGTGTATGAACAAATTATTGATACTATGAAAAATAAAATAAAATAGGACTTGAAAACCTTAGTTTTAAGTGAAAATATAGCGAATATTCACCAAACGCTATTTTCACGTACCTCTACTAATTATTGAGATAGATTTCCTAATGTAATGGCCTACTTGTACCAATATTAAACAATTTTGTTTATCTCCATTACTAGAGAGATACAAAGCACTTAAACAACTTTGAAATATTGTCTTCAAAAGTAATAAATTACCATTGAAATTGAAAGTCGAGTATTTACTAAATAAAAATTTACAAAATCAAGATGCAAGATCAAAAACTTCTTACTCCGTTCGTCGTCGGACAAAAGTTTAAGTCGATAAGATTATATTGTCTCAAAGTCCAAAAAAACTTAATATTTTCGGGAAAAAATTTGGAAAAAATTTCATTGAATGCAAACATACACCATAGAATATTATATGGTTTACAAAACCCATTCACAATGAACACTACTTTATAATATTATTTTGACAATGCTAACACACATTTGACGGTTAAACATTCATAAATCAATTCTACAATAATTTCTACCATAAAAAAGAAATGAATACATTTAAGAATCTACTCACTCTAAATAACCTTCAAAATCAACATTGCCATAACACATCTCACTGTATTAAATCATTCATGGTATACTTTGCTAACAACGTTGGGTTGTTTATGTACAAATGTCACAGAAAAGTAATTTGCTAACAGGGCCTAAATCAAAGAATAAAGCTGTTTCAAACGTAGTATTTTGTTAGCATTTATGTGATTTCCCAGGATGATTCGAATATAAGACACCAACTAAAGATAGAGGTATTTCTGTGGGTGTCAGTCTTGCATTTTTTTCTTTTCCGTCCAACATTAAGAATTTATTGCTGTGCTGAAGCCTCGGCGGAAATAGTTATCGTTGTTTACAATTCCATTGCTAATTAAGAGGCGTGGTGTAAAAAGTCTCAGTGGGAACCATGCATCGCTTCCCTATGAGCAAGTTCTTGCTCGAGACATCTCGGTTTTGTCGGCTTTTTTTTCCAAAATGAACTTTGCTTAAAAAATATATTATAGATCATTTTAATGACGATAGCGTTAAGATTTTTTGTGCTGTCAATAAATATTTTATGACGGGATTTAACGCAGTACGCATTGCCTTAATTTGAGGGGAGTTCTGACTGTCCTACCCATCAAAAGTCTTTACTTCTGCGTCAAAAGTATTGGTTACTGATTTTTTAAAAAGTATTCTTGTCTAAGTATGGTTGATTTTCTAAATTTCATTTCATTTTAAAACAATATGTATTTGAATTATCTGATTTTTTTAAAGATTTTAATCAAATAGTCGTACATCTTTTGTGTCGATGTAGGTTATTAAAACTATGAAATAATTCTAAATTAAAGACTTTTTAGCTGCATCTTAGTAACAAAACTTTACATGAACACGCATTTTTTAAAAGAAAGACTATGTTATCTCAATTGTCTCCACTCCAACGTTAATTAATTCTTAAAGCTGATATGTTATAATTTCCATGGGGGGCAAATACGGTTCACAAACATATGTGAAGTTATTCCTCACATTACTTATTCCAACCACATTCCTATTGAACGCCTGTCAAGCGAAATTACCCACGAGGCGCCAGTGCTCGTGTGAAAGGACAAAGTGTGACCCAAGTTACGTAATAAGCGCAATCATTCAATTGTGCCTCACACCAAGTGAAGGTGTCTTTCCGACGAAGATGGGTGTTGTCTGTAAGGTGAAGCCTCGATTGTTAAGAGGGCGTAACCACCTGATCACGGCACGTGGACTTACTTGTAAATTGTTGAGGCGAAACACTGCACTGCATGCGCTAAGTTGGTTTTATAGGCGTTTACCACTTTCCCCGCAGATTTGCCGTGTCGCATTCGAATAAATACCGACGTTTAATCCCATAGAACACGATATTTGCATTCCCCTTCCAACTGGAAAACAATCCTTTCTTTGAGGTTATCGACCTGTTGATAATGCAATTCTTTACTTGCAAGGAAGTTTGTATGAATCGCACCTATACGCGCATTGTGAATTTATTTTTTTGTTGAAACATCTACCCATGAGTAGGTTGTTTAACGCATATTTAATTATTAATTGTCGGTGACACCTTACTTTGCACTTTGCCAATTCTCGCACCAACATGTGTAACTACTCTTACTCTTCAGTTCAAAGATACAGGGTAAGGGATCGCAGGTCATTGGTTTGAATCCCCCCCCTTCACCACCCCACATGCAATTATGACACGTAAACAACCTATTGTCTTTACACAGAATACTGCCTTCGATAAGAGGACGAAACAACCCAAGAACCAGAAAATCTGTTATCTATAGTAGATTTTATGGTATCGTGGAAAAACAATTAATGATGTGTGCTACCAGTTTCGTCGTAAAACAATGTACCGGTATCTATATAAGCTATAATATATTATCTTGCAATTTGTGCTGAATGCTACAAAAAAGACGACGAAACAAAATTGTCACGACGTCTCACCATCGTTCTTCAGATTTGACTTGTAACGAGTAGCATCTCTCCATTTATATTAACCCTTTTAGGCATTATCATGTATAACAAATAATTTGCTGAAGGTTAATGAATATATAACTATAAGTCATTGTTTCTTATATCTAATAACACAAGTCAATCTGCCATGCTTTTCTATCAACTATATTCCATGAACCAATTAGTATTATTAGGTAGCAAAACAGCATCAGCAGCATCACCTTTAATCGTCCGTCCGCGCGTGTTAAATCACTATAAAAACAGAACAGGACCTCCGATCGACATGCGTTTTTGGAATATAGAAAATTGAATAATTTTGGTGACCTTGGGACTCCTCCAGAATGTTTTCTTATCACGTACTCGGCACATCCAGCTGAAACAAGGGCAGAACTACAGATAGACTATACACATTATCTGTGGCAGAACAATAATGGCAATGCTTTGCTCTCCGTACTATGATACTCTTTCCGTCACACCCGGGGCCCCCGACGTATTTATTACACACTCAACAATAGCGATTTTTCACCAAATTTTGTACCTAAAAAAATGTTTGTTGATTTGATTTTGGAAACGGGATCAAGGTATGTGCGTTTGTGTGTGGTTCTCCGTTCCAATTTGAAAGAAATGCCAAATCTCCCAAATCGATTGTCCAAAGGGACAACTAATATGTTATTGGTTTTAGTTACCCCGGAATTCAAAGTGGCTTCTGTTGACCGGTATAAATTAACACAAAATCACATGCTTACAAAATTTCTCAAAATGTTGTCATATTTAACTTCAAGGATCTATGAACATGTGAGCTAATCATTATATTATGATAATTGGTAATTTTAAAATAATTACTTCTGCAAATCAAGCAGACAAATTATTTTTAGAACATAATTAATTCTATATTGAATTAAATAATGACGTTTAAAAAAACATAAATTAATATTCATTTTAAATATCAAAATTTTCATCCGTAAATACATTACTTGTAATACGCGTGAGGAAAATGTCAACGTTTCAGCCTAAACCTGAAAATGCACACTTTACATACATTCACAAAGCTCAGTGGACGACGACTCTGAGGTATATACCGCTTTGCTTGTTTGTTTGCTAATGATTGATTGATGAATAATTTGCAGTAAAATTGTATACATAAATGGATGGTCCAATTCTCAAGAAAATTAGAGGCTGAAACAATTAGACAGAAGAATAATTCGAAATCATTCCGTGGACTTGATCACCATCAAACGAAAGTGTGCTAAATGTTTTCCTATCGAAGCCACACGAAGCCCCGGGCAAGACGTGCTGTGGTACACTCGCGTTCAAAACTATCGACACCACTGTTTATCTGCCCAAGGACGAACACTAACGCTTCTTTTACCTCTCGAGATAATGATTCACAATAATAATACTCTCATTAGACTTCGCTAATAATTACTTGCCAACTATGTTTTATTGCACTACGCTAATGTTGCGTCTTGTAAAATGTTTTAAATTAAAATTATTTTCAGTGGCTTTTTGTTCTTTGGCTGTAAACTCTTCGTGAGTTTATTAATTGTTTTTTTAATGTATATTTTACACGCTCTTAGTTTTTGCCCCAATAATATTAAAAACTTGCTAAGGTGCCAATTTCGCACTAAAGAAATTATAAAACCAACATTTTATTAGTCTGAATATTAATTACTATTTGTGTTCGTATTGTAATTAATATTAATTACTGGGTCACACGGTGAAATATAAACATGGGGCACATGCGATTGCTCTGGCACCGTGAAGCTGTAATTGCTGAGTTGGAGTTATATAACATATTTTAAACTTTGGTCTCACTATAGTCATTTCATGTGAAAAAGTCGCTAAAATACGATATTATGTAAAACAACAATACTTTTTGTTGTAAATTACTATTACGTTATATATTTGAAAGCATATTTGTTATTATACTGCAACTCAAATATTATGATTACATTATTGTTTATTAGTCGAGTGGACTTACACATCCTTGATATGAACATTACTTTGTGTAAAAGTAAATTGCGGTGGTGGTTCAAGTAAATTTTGAAGACTTTAACCAACATTATTGCTTGCATAAAGAACAAAGCATCATGCTACTGCAGGAGGGGGGGGGGGGTGGCAGGCAATTAGAACAATGTTCCTAAAGTTCCAAATTTTAACAACAAGTATGGCCTACGTGCCCTGTCTTATTCGGTCCCTTCTATATTCAATAAGCTACCGTCTTCACTTAGAACCCTGTCGTCCATTTCTAAAATTAAAACAGATCTAAAAACGCATCTTCTCTCTGACACCTTTAGCATGTAAATGTTTCTCATAATTTTTGCTGTTCCTATTTTAACTGTTATTTACTTAAGTTTTTGTTCAAAATTTCCATGATATGTCTCACTCGTTGTATACACAAAATTTTCTTTCTCTTTTGTATTTTTCTGTTTTGTGAACGTTCCGATTTTTGTTACTGTTGAACTTACATCATTGCTTCCTAAAATACTTCCCACAGCTAAGCCATGTTCTGGCTTTGTGGGCTCTATGAGTCATTCCTTATTGTGTATAGTATGTGTGATGTATTTCTTCTACAAATAAATAAATGGAATATATAAAAAAAAATACTTTCGGATGTTGAATTTACCTACTATAATATATCTCAAGAATTCCCAGCTTTCACTGTCATAAATTTAAAAATGTGTACACACATTTTTATATATTTTTAACTTAAGGTGCAGATTCCAAAGAGGTGACTAACATTGTGAGTATTGTATTTTTAAAAAATCGGATCATTCTCGGATTGTAAATGATTTACTTCATTTACCTATTACGTTTTATATATAGATATGGGTTGGACAGACTAGAAGATTAAAATAATAAAATATATTCACTCTTGGTAAGCTATTTTGTTAAATTTTCTGCACTTATACTATAATCATTGTATGTTCAAGGACAGCGTTAACGAAACAAGATAAAAACCTTCTCTATTTCAAACTGGAAATGTATTTACCAATATCGCTTCCTCCACATTACGTGTATTCTCGAGTGAACTTTTTGTTGGCCCATGTTCAAGTACAGTTGGAGGCTCAGAACACGGAGGTCGTTCTTCACTCGATGTGATCATGAGGCGCACTTTTATACGCTTGACCTAGGTCATTACCGCTGTGAAGCCTGGCCATGTGCCAGCGGATTGTTTATAGTGATTGATATTTCATTGCCAGATAAATATATGTCGCCAATTAATTTCTTTACAGAATGAATCTCACAATAAACCAGACTATCTTTAATGAGATTCTTAATTGAAATAATATAGTAGGTATAAGCTTTTTAATATTGAATCCATTCATTGGAATAAAAATCAGATTTTATAGTCTTTCTTTTACAATAGCTCAGAAAAATACTTGTTTATTACCTAGAAAGGTCTCATTTCCCATTTTATAATTTTTAACACATAACTTAAATTAATTGATTCGTTGATTATCAATCGCTTTACTACTTCTTCGCACTTTTCTTCTAATCATAACATTATGCTGATGAGACAGAATGTCATCTTTGAATGTCCTGTGGCTTCCGGCTCAAGAACTGAAAGAACATACAAAGTGGGAAATTTACCTAGGGTAAAATCATGGCAAGCAATTTACAACATATTTAATTCGTTTTGGCACTATTAATTGAAACATGCTCATGTGTTAAAGCAATACGTTAGGGTATGAGACTTATTTCTTCAAAAGTAACGATAGTTAAAAATTTAATAGACCAATTTTAAAAGCATTTGGGAAGTTTCGAGTTTTGTTGGAAGTAATTTTTAATGTCACTTTCAATAATAATTCCCGAAAAACTGAAAGTACAGTGAAGTATAAAATTTGTTTTTGTAATTATTTTAATTGTTAGTAATACCTTGTTGCAACAAAAGCGATTTCTCAGAATTGTTGTCCAACCGTTTTCCTCCAAAAACTTTTTTATTATTTAATATTTTATTTCTCGTGATTTTAATTTACAGGTACATCTACTTATAAAAATCTGTATTTAAGAAAATCTACCATAAACAACTAACTAGTCAGGATTAAGAAATTAGCTACTATACCAAAAAAGTACTGAGTTAACAGTAACGCAAACTACCCAACCCTGCGTTCCTCTGAAGGACGATGGTAAGGTTAGTCCTCCATGTTGTGCAAGCTACATGTACACGTACCTGCGATTATAGTTCCACACCTCAATATCAATGCTCGGTACAAAAAACCTACCGACATCCTTCCTCTAATTAGATAAATAAACTTGCCAAACTGTTTTTGGGGTGGCCGAAAGTGCCCGAAGGGTCGAGAAATTGAAGGTTTCAGACAAGTAATTTAACAGTCCACGCCCCTATGTCTGACCCATGCATCCAACGGAAATGTAACGTTCTTTATTTTAACGATGCATCATAGATTACCGATTATTGGCACTTGTAAGGTGAGCTATAGTTTCAAATTTACACATCGTGGCTAATCAGAATGCTAAGGATCTTTTTTTATTAATGGTTGGGTAATGGGTACACCATATGTCTCTATTATTTTACAATAAGAACAAACTTATGACATGTTGGGTGTTTGATGAATGCTTAGACAAGGTAAATATCAAGTTAGTAAATAAGTTTTATATTAATTTTACTTTTAAGTTTACGTTTCACTTTAATACAGTTTGTGTAATAGCACAATCCTATATTTTAAATTATTATAAATCTGACAAGTATTTAAGGTAATGAAAAACTTGCTGTTTCTAGCATAAGCACAAATTATTTATCATCAATAAGTAAAAAAATATATATATACTATCATAAAAAAGATATTTTGGAAAAATGAACAATGAAATAACAAGAAATGTCTAAAAAAGTAGACCTAGCTGCGTTAGATCACATATAGTTCAGAGAATGAGGATGCACCGAATGTTTTGTTTCACAGGCCATAACTTCTAGTGTGATATCTCATAGACATAAAGCCAGCCACACACCGCCAGCTTGTGGCGTCAGATCATTGTTAATTTAGTTAAATTATGAAAGAGGCTATAGTGGACTACGGTAAAAGGAGGATTTAGCATTTGGGACACCCTGAATATCCTATAATGCAGTGGCTATTGGGGAGGAGGTAGTGAGAGCTTCTATGCTAAACATGTAAATAAAACTTATACAAAGAAAGGTGAATATTGAAAGTATTGGTCTAAAAATGTATTGCATTTACTTTAAATTAATTAATTCAAGTGAAATATCCAATTCAAACAATTCAATAAAATGTGTACACTTCTAGGTTGCTTTATTTAATTTGGACTCAAAAAGAAAATGCCAACATTATTGTGTTTTTATTTTGAATAAAGGTACATTACACAAGTAAAGCTTACATAAATAAATCATGGTTAGTAAAAATACACGAAGCTAAGGGAATTGATCAATAGCTTTTTGCAAACTACAATACGGTGTCACTTAGCCAAATATTGACAAGTCTTTGATATGTATTAAATTAGCTTTCTGAAGAAATGTGGGGCTAAATTACTACTCAAAATATACAATTTTTGTGTTATGGGAAATTATATAATATTTACGAAACGGTAACATTTTCGATTCCCTGTGAAATTCAACATTTGTCATCGTTCAAAATGGTTTCTCAACATTGCACAGTCAAAGTTACAATCAACTGAAGTTGTGATTTAACTCACACTAATCCACTTCTTAGACGGGATTCGAACCAGCGCTAATCGTTCTGCTATTAGCAGCTCTGCATGGTAACTCCTTTGCAGGGCGGCTCTTTTGCCTCTTGTAATAATAGAAGCACCGCAAATCCTGCATTTAAGTCGCCAGAGCACAAGTTAGGTATAATTAGAGAATATCCCCTTACTTCGATTAAGCTTGTAACAATTAAGTGCTAGCAACAAAACCTCTTTTATATAATTACTTTATTTAACTTTAAAAAAATATGGCTCAGTAAAAACATGTTTTATTAGGTTTTTAGACGATGTAACAGCAAACCTATGGTAGGATGACATGAGTCTAACCTTGGCAATACCTCATTACTCTACTAACTGCTATGTACGTTTTATCTAGAAATAAAAAGTATTTGTAATTAATGTATCTAATGTCCTTCCTCTCAGAGATTCACCCCTTAGCCTAGCTAGCACAATAATTTACAACAACTTACGACACTATAATATACATTTTGTTGGGACCATGCAGGTTTATTACAATTACCAATAAAGAAGACCGGCTACAAATAAATGCCTTTGGTTGTGTGTTGGGAATTTGTAGCTATGTTTATTTAGTATCATATTGGGTAAATTTGTTAAATGAAGACCTTTGAGCGGAAAATAGGCAGGATGAGAGAACATCAAAATAAAATAGATCGATTCTTTTAAAATTAATATCGTGGAAATAAACATAATGAGGAAAACAGAAGGAAAATGAAGTTCTATATATTGTGGAATGCAGAAGTGAAAAGAGTTCTCAGAGAAAAACAAAAACTATGGAAGGGAAAATGGACTATCAGGTCAGAAGCACAAACAAATAAAACAAAGTAGGCCTATAGAGGTGGGGGACTTGGATTGATAAACAAGCAACAAAGTTTCGACAAAGATTCGATGGAAGATTCAGTGTAAGATGTATAGAAGAGGCTGAACTGAAGGAGCAGCGCCAGATGGCTATATCCGGCAAGTACGAAAGCGAAAATAGCCCAAGTCTTTGGAAGATAACGATCCCCCAAACTGAATAAATTGGGGAAAACAAAAATGTTGTGACAGTTACAATTAGTTATCGAAGATCGATGCTATGTCCTATAATAGATTTATTTTGTTATTTACGTTGAATTCGTTAGTAAAAGAAAGAAAAATATTAACATTTACAATATAAATAGTGGCAGATTATCTTCCACAAACAGAGAAAAAAATACGTATATAACACTTAAGTGTGATAAGTATATGTACACTCTCCTCACAGCTTTACAACATTACCATAAACATACGGTGTATATAATTCAAAGTTAATCAGGAATAAAATCAGTTGTCGGTAACACAAACACAGAAAGGTTAGTAAGTTAATCATTGCAAGTTGCGCTGCTAGTATACTGTTGAACAAATTACATGTATGTAAACAGGTTAGGCCTACCGGTTACTTGATGCTGATAATTACTAACAGAACATCCACACACGCACCCGCTATCGTCTCGTAGTAAAGAGGGTGATACAATGCGACCTGAGATAAAGAATTTAAAAGTTTACCGAGTGTCATCTCTTGTCACATATCCTCATCCTGTAAATATATTTAATTATATTTTCATCATGGTTTGATGCAATTCCTTCTGGGTGCTCAAATAAAAATATGGAGCCAAACTCCGGTCTCTATAATGCCTCACTTTTCTGTCCGTCCGTCCGTCCGTCCGTCCGTCCGTCCGTCCGTCCGTCCGTCCGTCCGTCCGTCCGTCCATCTGTGCGTGTGTGTGTCACGTCTAACAATAAAACCCGAACAAGCAAGGATAATGTTTTTTGTGATCCACTTCAACTTAAGTGACCACTTAAACTTAAGTGACGGGACAAGCTTTTTGAAAAGTGTCATTCTAAGGCACCAAGAGATCTTTACTAGTTGATAATATTTCGACAATCTGTTGATTTAGTGGCTTTGCTCCCTATTTTGAGCTTTCCCAAATGTGTGCGTGTAAATAAATTTATGTTGGTTTCTACATCTCATCTAAGCTAAGCTTAATTATTCGAATTAGAGTTGATATCACGTCTTACTTCGAGGAAAGTGGGATGAACTCACACAACGGGGACAGGCTCGTGCCGGTCAGATCAAGCCACGGGCGACTCGAGAAAGCAAAACACTCTGGCTTAGAAA
Source organism: Sweltsa coloradensis (assembly GCA_024449915.1). Classification (NCBI taxonomy): domain Eukaryota; kingdom Metazoa; phylum Arthropoda; class Insecta; order Plecoptera; family Chloroperlidae; genus Sweltsa; species Sweltsa coloradensis. The sequence continues at coordinate 90,771 of JAMZAV010001081.1, forward strand.
CTATATAGAAACCCACGCTGCATGTCAATTATTTAGTTGTGGGGGGGGGGGGGGGGGGGGGGCTAAACTCTATTCCATTTTCGGGCAGGAACCATACTTTGCCTTAATTACTAACAGATCGAACCGCGATTGTTTGCGAGTTAGACTTTTGGTGACAATTTGTGAAATATTTTTCAGGTTATTGTTTTTTCGAATATAAGGTGTACATATATGCACAAACAACAGCCTTTTTGTTTATATGGAGGACTGGGTACAGTGACGTACTGAAATATAATTTTAATTCTAACGTCAATAATGAATGTGTTAACATGGCGAGTACCCAAGGAAAACTGAAATGACATTCGATTCAGCATCGCTGTAAAATAATATAAAACATTTTCTTACTTCGATTATTTTTCTAAAAAAATCGCTCCAAACATTCATTTTAACTACGCAATATAGAAACGCAGCATAGTACGGTGCGACGAACTAAGAAATGAGGTAATATTTGGCCACCAGCAAGGGGACCCTCCGCCGTTGTGACCTCGTCCCGCGCGGCACATCCGCGTCAACGAACACCCGGGCCGGGCAAGACGTCGCTACTGCCGGGAGGGGCGCGTCGCGTGCGAGGAACGATTAGGATGACCACACCGGGGTCCGGTACCAGGAAACCGGGGCCTGGTTCGAGGAAGAGGAGCACGGTTTGGTACAAACGAGGTGCTTCACAAAATATATAAACCAAGGTCAACCAACAAGTGTCAACCAGTTGGGCCCCATACTGATAAGCATTAGAACCTTTCTATGAAGTTAATTCTATGCCAAAATGTGATACAATAATTTGTTGTTATGGTTATTTTTGTGTATTTATTGTGTTTTAAAGGTTGATTTTTCTCACTTATAAAAACTGATTTACAAATAAGGACAAATTATAAGCCTATAGGATTAATAATTGTAATAAAAATAATAAACAATTAGTAATTTGTGTCTTAAGGCAACCTTCATGTAAAGGCAGAGCTTTGTTTAAAAAATCAAGTTTTACTACTAGTAAAAAATAAACAAAATCCCCCCCACCCAAAAATAAACTCTATTTCTAAAATTTTAACTGGATTGAATTATCTTAATTGTGTTAAATTCATCAAATAAAATAAATTCAAAAATCATATTGGGTAACATTGGTAAAAAGACAGAATTTTAAGGCATAAGTTAAAACAATGGAATTTCGAAATTAAAAACATTAAAAATGGAAAAAGCTCACACTAAAAATATCTGGTCACTGACTGTATTAAAAAACAACAAACCTAAAAACAATGAAGTAAAAACACAAATAGATGTCAGATTATGTTTCAAAAGAGAAGTACAGTAATCGAAATATTGTCGCGATGGTATATTAAACAATTTCACGATCTGTTGTATTTACGTGTCAAAGTTTTGCATTTGTGCAAGTGCAATTATTTAGGCAAGGTAAAGCCCACATTCTGCAATGTGTATCAATTTGTTGTCGTTTACATTAGGAAATATCCGTGTTTATATTATTCAAATACAAATTAACATTACATGTATATTTTTACCCGAACAATTTATTTCGGCACTGCCGGGTTTAAGTGTGAATACGTTCATGACCGTTACAACAGCAAACTTTCTGAAATGAAGGTTGAAACAATTTAATTTCCAACCTTTGCCTATGGCCTCTCGAACAGGAATATTTCATTACCAAACAACGTAATCGTCTAAGAATAATATTCGAGATGAATCTCTTTTCTCTTACTCTCGGATCTAGATCGTGAACCCTCGGGGACTTCCGCCAGTCACGAGACGAGACCGAAGGTGACGTCATTGATCCTTTGAGGAGTATGGCGTCACGTGGTTTACTATCCAGGTAAATAGGTTATCTCCGATGTTAATGTTGCCGGTGAGGCTAATTAATAGGTAATAGTTTAGACACCTCGTTGGCGGTTGGATTGTCGGTACATCACCTATCACGATTTCCCTGGTTTCTCACCGACGTCGGCCCCTTATGGAGTTGGGGAGCGTCCCTTGTGGGTACAGACGAGACAGAAAACGGTAATTGCGGCGGTTTTTTATTTCGACGGTTGGTAAAATGGAAAGCGTTATGAGTTGATGATATTCACGTTTATTATACCTTTGTTTTATATTTAATTAATATTTATTTGCCTCTATCAACAGGTATATCCACCCACCCACAAGTGTTAGGTAACAAAATCTAAACAATAAAAATAAACATTGGTCACAAATTTAAAACAACACAAATACGTTATACAATTATAATTAAATACACGAACAAGTATAATAAAATTTAAACTTACAATAAGTAAAACTTGAATAACAAAATTAAAATATAAAACACGACTTAAAATCTAAGATGGGTACCCAACTTAAAAACTAAATTTTAAAAAAACTCAAAGTAACAAACAAACACTAAAACTAGTTTTATAAAATTGAAAGTAGTTATAATAAGATAAGAGTGATTAGTGATGTTACCATCCTGATAATTAAGTAAGTTGTATATTTTCAATCAGGTTATATAAAAAACGTAAATAAAAATGCACATACCATGGAAGACAATACTAACAGAGGTGAGTACTTAACGACTCGGAAATTAGTGAGTATGATTACATGAATCACAGGCTGCATAATCAAACTAACACACGTAATGATAGATTAATCTGACTAAGCATATTACTAGGGAAACGCCAAAGTCGTTGTTAAACGAGTGAGTGAGCCATGTGTTGAGTACCCGATTACATTACTTTTCTTCCCCCTACCTTAGGCCTACCTAGCCTATCATAGGCTAGAGAGGCGCATTATGACCTTACAGTTGACGCGCCCTTCCCCGTATGCCAACTAAACTTTAAAAAACTATTATTTATACGAATATAATTATCAAACTTAAATGCAAATGTTCCCGGGTACTCACCACATGACTCGCTCACTCGTCTAACTACGACTTTGGCGTTTCCCTAGTCTAGTTGGCTAAGGCGCTTTTGTAGCCGAAATGTGAAAGAAGTGGGTTCAATCCCCTGGTCGGGAAAGATTTTGTAATTTCTAGATTGTATTTAAAAAATAATTAAACATGTTTTGAAATGCATATAAGCAGTGTAGTCCATCATCTGTGGCAATAGGGCCTACTATGGTAAACATAGCCAGTACGAAATACGTGAAAATATTGCAAGGTTTACTCAATCTACGAGCGGAATTTGGGGGTACCTTGACGTGCAACATTCGACAGACCTTGCATGGGCACGGCATTTCACGGCCAGGCGAATAACAAACAAAAAATATCTTTTCAAAATCTAAAACATTGTCGTTAAAATAATTTCTAAACATTGGAAGTCTATTTTTCAGTTTATTATTTCTTGTAGGTTTAAATCGCAATGAATCTTGCTGATTTTGTTAGCAGTTCTCAATAAACTCGTACCGGATGTCCGTTTAAAATTTCAGCGCAATCTGTTCAGCGATTCGGCTGATTTTCAACGTACACACACACACACACACACACACGCAGAAAAACCATAAGGGCCGTTTAAGTCGAATGGAGATCACATACGTTCGCTACGCTCACTCGTTCAATTACACTAGGGAAACGCCAAAGTCGTTGTTAGACGAGTGAGTGAGCCATGTGTTGAGTACCCGGTAACATTTCTTTTCTTCCCCTTACCTTAGGCCTCCCTAGCCTATCATATAGGCTACATTGGAGCATTTTGGCCTAAACTATGGCCTAAACATTTACACAACTCCCGGACCAACAATCTAACATTAAGCAAGACCCGGCAGTCACACGGAATATTCAGTTGAAGACTGCCAACAACAGCAACCTCCGGCACAGTGATTTCCACCAATACCCTATTATCAATACGAATATAATTATCAAACTTAAATGCTAATGTTCCCGGGTACTCACCACATGACTCGCTCACTCGTCTAACTACGACTTTGGCGTTTCCCTAGTCTAGTTGGCTAAAGCGCCCTTGTAGCCGAAATGTGGGAGACGTGGGTTCAATCCCCTGGTCGGGAAAGATTTTGTAATTTCTAGATTGCATTTCAAAAATAATTAAACATGTTTTGAAATGCATATAGCGCAGTGTAGTCCATCATCTGTGGCAATAGGGCCTACTATGGTTAACATAGCCAGTACGAAATACGTGAAAATATTGCAAGGTTTACTCAATCTACGTGCGGAATTTGGGGGTACCTTGACGTCCAACATTCGACTGACCTTGCATGGACACGGCATTTCACGGCCAGGCGAAAAACAAACAAAAAATATCTTTTCAAAATCTAAAACATTGTCGTTAAAATAATTTCTAAACATTGGAAGTCTATTTCTCAGTTTATTATTTCTTGTAGGTTTAAATCGCAATGAATCTTGCTGATTTTGTTAACAGTTCTCAATAAACTCGTACCGGATGTCCGTTTAAAATTTCAGCGCAATTTGTTCAGCGATTCGGCTGATTTTCAACGTACACACACACACACACACGCACGCACGCAGAAAAACCGTAAGGGCCGTTTAAGTCGAATGGAAATCACTACGTTCGCTACGCTCACTCGTTCAACTAGTAAAAGTGTGTATTCCCCTAACGTGACAATTATATGGAAGTATTTATGATTTTGTATTTTTAGTTACATTATTATCTTCATCATCAATTTCTACTTTAACAAATGAACGTAAACAATACCCATCAATAACTATCATAGGAATAGTTAGGTAAGTGATGAAGTAAATCTTTGTGCAGTATCTTTTGCGCGTTTATAAAGAAGAAGGATAAAACGAATTATGTTATAAATAGCATGATTGCTTAAAAACGAATTATCAAAAATCATAAAATTATGTAATTATAAGTATAGTATTTATTAATCTGAGTTATCAAATTGATCGCCAAGTAGATTTAACCCGAAATTCTAAACATAAAATATGAAACCCTTTGTTCACAACAATGACAATGTCCAGAAACCAGATAAACTGAAAAGCACGACCAGTACAAAATAATTATCCAATTTATTTAGTGTACTGTTATCTAATTCTACTTAATAAATGTCTTGGAATGATATTTTTTCGCTTTGTTGGTCATAGTTAGCTACACGAAGTAAATTTACGTAATAATCTCCTAGCGAATCTGAAGGAGTGCGATCATGTCCTTGATTCAAGCCGAAAGTGACAAATTCTTGCTTTCACGTCACGATACCAATTAGGAGAACAGATTAAACTGTCCTAGACAATGCATACATTAGAGGAGAGAATGAATGAATAAAGTGGGTACTTGCTCATGGTCATGCATCAGGTCATTTGCGTGGGAGACCCGAAATGTGAGCACAGATGAGTACAGTCAAAAACAAATTTACAAAACAAATTCTGATTGATCTTTATTCTTACTTTGATTGATCATCTTCATTTGAAAGCGTTCGTGCGCCACAATAATTAGTTGCAGCTGTTGGTTTTGTCAATAATAGTTGATAATATAGTTCGCCTATAGTATTTAGGGCGCGACTAGCGGCTCTTATGAGTTTGTTATTTACTGATAATAGAATATTATAATTTCTGAATCATAAGATACACCATAACGTTAGTAATAATAATCTTTCTAATGGTTTATATATATATAATATTTTTCTTTTTCTTTGTGTTCTACTTATGGCTGCCACCTCTACAACTCAGGTAAACTAATGACTCCTATCTCTATCAATATATAAATTGTAAATTTATATATGTTTTGCCTTAAGCTTGCGTGATCTATGGTTTAATGTTATAAAACGTGATGATATTTTCCGTAAAGCTAGTTATAACATTAATATATAATATTGGAAAATGTAGGTATGTTTTCGTTAGAAAAAGAGTTTTGTTGTATTCTAACAAAGGTAGTCTCAGAACATCTAAAGGCTGGATATTCGTTGGTAGATTGTTTTATTGCAAACTTTCCTAAAGTTACATTGGATAATAGTTATTCTTAATTTTATTTTTATAATTACAATAAAAGCAGCACACAGGTCTTTTACCTGTTGTTAAGTGTTCAATGTCATTGTTTTATGTCCAGTACTGTACACATCCTTTTGCGAATTCATGAATGTAGCTAGTCCCGCCACAGACAGAAACTTGGCACAATGCTTCAAGATTGCCACTACATTATGTGATTGATAAATGGTAATTAAAAATGCAGACAGTCACAGACGTCTGCGTACCATTCTTTCATGGCTTCGTCGTGGGAATCATCAAGGTAATACGAACACTAACTGTGTACGCAACAATATTACGCCATTTTACTAATGGGCACCAATTATGATAATTATGTATTACCAACCAAGAGAACGAAGTCTTAATTGTACAAATGACACTCTTGAGATTGCGTAGTCTTCATGCTAGGAAAGTGATGACATTGGTTATGTGCGTGTCACGAAAGTATCGAACAATTGCTGCAAAACTGCATTAAACATTTTACTATGCCGTGATTTGTTTAAGACAAGGTTTATTGGTCACGTAAAAACAAGGCACTGCAAAACATGAAAAATTAACTGAACGCTTGAATAGCTTTGTATTTTTGGATAGCGATGTGTGCTAGCGAGCATGGCCATATAAACATATCGTAATAGTGTGAACTTGAACAGTTACTATTCAATTTTGTCTACAATATTTTGTCTCGTGAAATTATACATTTTTAACCAAAGCTGGATATTCTTGTATATGATAACTATATTTAAGCTGAAATAAGCTATCCCAAGGAATATATTAACTAAATCCGAGTGCTGATGAGGTCAAATAAAAGAACTAAGACAAAGTAAATCGGTGCTGAGTCTTGTCTTGTTTATCATAATGAGTTTGGAAATGTTATTTTATTCTTTCTGGTCTAGCGTATCAGAATTATTAAAAAAACAGCGGGAATATAATATGGGACTGACATTATGTGGCGACCTTATATTTACTATAATGTTATTGTTTATAAGACAATTAACTAAGCAACTTGGTTATATGGCGTCGGTACGTTTAGTAGTATTATAAGTATCAGTTCTTACTGATAAAGTTATTACAAAAAAGAATGAAGTAGGAAGACTACAAAAACTACAGTAAATTAGTCGAAGTATTATGTGTGTACGTCTTCGATCTCGGCCACAATGTGACATGTATAGACAGGGCATCCTTTGACGTGTTTGACCAACTTCCGGTGTTTCCCTGAGTTACTTAGCATACATATCCTACTTTATTGAAGAATATACGATGTGCATTCTATATAAAAAGTATCCGCAAATTCCCTGAAACCAGTCACAGGTTGTTAATTACCGTAAGATCAACTACCATTGAACGAACACCGTTTGTTTTTAATTCGACATGATAATTGGCATTTCAAATCTGATATACTGGGTATTAGTTAAATGCCAACAGACAAGTAACCTACTTCCTTGATTAATGCTGAAGACGTCGGATTCTTACAAGATTCAGTGCGTAAAGAGATCGTTGTGTGTCAACTTCTACATTTTATCAACGAAAGTTCAACTGCATCGGAAACGTTTCTTTGTTACTCACAGAAGCAACAGCGCTTGTATCTTAGTTAAATGTTTTGAAAGTAGAGCAAAGGAAAGTTTAATTAGGGATCACAGCCACCAAACATAACCGTACAAGCTGAATAACAAAGACTAAAGTCATGTGATTTAAGTGCGTTAGCTTGTTTAAGTTGGAATAATATCTAGAAGTCAGAGAGTTCAATGCTGGTATAGAAAGTGAACTCTTAATGTTTGTTTCAGCTTCAAGGCTTACGTTAGAGTGATACACATTATTTGGGGTTAAATTACATATTCTTGCCTAATGCTGGTTACACGGTGGGCGAATCTCAGAAGGTTCACTTTCGTTTTGGCTTGTTAACATTTAATTGTATTCCATACTTGGAATTTACATTAATTTTGAAAGTGACGGATTTTGTGGAAACATGACCTATTGTGTGGTGATTGTTTTTCGTCACTAGTGCAATTCAAAATTAAACTTCTATGTGTGCTATAAACAATCTAACAATGGCAAAAATAGTTTCAGTACGTCCACACGAATATATTCAAATTATGTGTAAATTTAGTTTTCCATATCCTCGAAGAATTTATGTTATTAATATTTATTTCCATTATATTAACAACTCTAAATATCTTGAAAATTACTACTTGGATGACAAGTCTTAACAAAAAATCTTCAAATTGTTACATTTTCAATCATTGTCAAATTGCACCTTCAAAACTAACATCGGTTACAAACATCTACTTCGCTTTATTTTCTGTATGTTTCAAACATTCTTCAGACAGTCCTAGAGAAACGTGCAAAGTTTTGAACTGAAAGAACCTTGTGGCGTCGTGACTCGTGACTATGCGGTGCTTCATTTTAATTCATGGTAATACAATATTTATTTAATTTAACATGATTATCTATTTACTTTCGTTTCGAAAATACAAGTATTGAATCGATTATATTTTATAATTAAATTTCAAGATGTAATTAAAAAAAGTGTATAACCTATGCTAATACAAATTAATTTAAGAATACAAATGCTCTTCGTCGGCCGAGTTTTAGTTTGCCTCCGCTTGTTGTGAAATTGAGATGATATCGCGTTTCTATTTACATAATATAGACAACACGCTCTAATTGTGAGAGTCGGGGATGCGGATCCGTTGCCTATAACAATACTTGTTAACACTTCGTCTCCAGTGTGTGTTCAAGTAACTGTTCCGTAACAATCTGTTCATCTCTTGACTTGGGACGTTTGTTTGGTCCAAACCTGCATTGTGATGAGTTATTGTCTGTTAAATTGAGGTAAATGAACGGTTGCGTTCATATTATGCACTTGTAACGTATTCACAGTGTAATTATTAGTATTAATATCTGGGTCACTTTTCACTTGTTACACTATGAGCACCGTATAAATACAATGATCACTGTTACGTCAATTAAAAGCATAATTGCAAAATAATTGTATAATATTCATGAGCGCATCAGATTCGCATTGTGACCAGTATGGACTGTAATTCATTAGCCGAATTGTCATTAATTGCCAATTATAACATCATTTGAAATACATCTTATAGTTGAGATGTTTAACTTTGTTACAAATAATAATTATCAAACCAGAACTATCTCGTGTATTTGTACTATTTGTCAGTTTCTATATGTGTGCTATGTACATGTCCATTCATGGATCTAAATAAATAAATACTTTAACTTATTCATTTTCTTTACTAATTTTATGAAAATTGTCATACAAAACAATAATCTATAGTTGAATTTCACAAAAACGTTAAAAAAATTAATACAACTAGTGCTAGATCACTAGGCCTACGTGACAAGCTTGTTTTTGGGTTTGTTGCATTAATTATTGAAATGTTTTCAGTTGATTATCAACTACCTTGCCCTGTTTGTGACAATGAAAAAACATCATCCATTCGCCCAATTACAAAACACATGTTCGGCATATCGTCTCATAAAATTATCTTACTTACAATTTCGTTATAACATTCAAAATCTGTGTCTTGAAAAGTATCTACAGTTTTTTTTTTAAACAAACAAACTCGCGTTTAAAATTATTGTTCCGAGTTTGTTAACGCGTTCTTGGATAATGACTACGGTTGTTAAATAAATTACAATGTCATCCCTCGAAGCAAATATTTAATAGTAACACAAGCTAAAATATTTGGCTTGATTGGAAGCTTTGCTCGTTTAGCCTGCTCATTATAAAGCAGCCCATGGGCGTTTTAAGTCGAATGCGTAACAGGAGCAGCCTAGAACATAGTACGCGTTGTCATATTTTAAGAATTTATAACATAGAAACTAGATTTGACCTCTATTTGATCACTGTGACCTTAACAGGTGCAAGAAGTACAATGTTGTTATAATTGGACACAATCTCGGAGGGGTTAACTCCTAGTTCATGCCACTCCCGATGACATGCGCAGTGTGCCTTGTCACACACGAACATCCAGAAGCGTTATTATTACTTCTAAAACGGTGCATTTACAGCTGCATTTATCATGTGTCAGCCATGCCGACAATTCGTTGTTATCCGCAATCCAAAAATAAATGTTGGCAATATTTACAATACGGAAATCATTAGCATTCTCAGTTCAAATGAATGCCTTTAGTATTATACTCCGCAAGGTAAGACAGTCGGTATAAAGAAAACTAAGGAATATTACAATTATCCATTGAGTATAAACAGGCATCGCCCCAGGCTAATCAAGACCTCTTGTGCTTGGGAAATCAAGTACATGTTTTTTTATCACACCTTATTCAATGATTAATAAGATACCATTTAAAGTTAATTATTAATTCTTGGAAAAATGTTTTCCTTTGTTAGCACTTCAATTCCGACTGTGTAGTAGCTGTAAACTGTTTTTATCGAAGCCAATTATTGGATTTTAATATCATTGAGCCAAAAAGTGGTGTGAGACCTTGATTTTGATGTAATAAAATAAAATAACAACATCGATTTGTTTGGCTATACAAAAATGCGTGTTGGCAAAATACATATATTTTCTCTAATTTGACAAAGAAACAATCTTAACCACAACAAAATATTTGTTTTGTAAGTTTGAACAAAGATTCAATAAGTACTAGTGTTTTTTTAAGAAATCATTGCACATGCAATGGTAAGCGGATGGGCTTTAAGTTGTGTATTTTATATCCACAAGTTAATGGAAAGCACTTGCACAAAATGGATGAGGAATTGTAGATGAAATAAAATGATAAGATGAAGAAAATTAGTGACAAATTTTGTTTTCGACAGATTAAGATTATTAGATTTTACTGAACCCTTTTGTTAATATACTCAACGTCCGGGTATATGATAATACCGACACAGATTATTGATATTTTTTAATGGAATCTTCTAATTTCAGTTCATGCACTTTATTTCACACTTTTCTATAATTCATACATCAAAATGTAATTCTGGAAAATAACGACACGAATTATTTTAGTCTCTGTTTTCATCCTATATTATCCTCACTCATCGTCTGAAAAAAATGGATTCTAGTTTGAATTCAAAGGAATTCTATAGGTCTGTTTAAATTGAGACTAATTTAGTTTTTGAAGTCCTAAAACAATCAAGTAACATTCATGTACGCCGTTGAACCAACAAGCCAGCGTCAAGCAGTTATTTAGTGTGTGATGTTTGCAATTTCTACGTTAGCTGTGTTGACTTTAAACGTACACCTTACACGCGAGTTTATCATTACAAACATCTAAAGACGAAGTTCGGTGTGCATATATTTTCAACTAAGACTGTTTGTTTAACTATCGGACGTTGATCTTTTTGCACAGTTCATCGAAATGGTAATCAAGTTTTTGAAATGACCTTCACACTCGGCTAAAACGCAACGTGATAATTCAATCGCAATTTGTAGATTATTCAAAAAATGAAGAATGGTCATTTTAATTAATTTTATACTTTTCAATAAAAACAAGAAAAGCATAAAATTAAAAATAAATAATTAATAAATCATGTGCTTTATTGTGCGCTTTGTCGCTAGGACAGATCTAAAGTCAATAAAGTCCAAAGACTAAAATGCACGTGTTACAAAATATAACACATATATTAACTGTTTATTTATGAATATAAATGGTGGGATAGTACCAAGTTAACATTTATGTGGTTTTAAGAAGATGAGATTCAAATATCAATGCTTCATCAGCATGGTCTTGGATGGTTATTGCTTTTTCCGGTGGATATTAATTAACTGCATCCAAAAAGGGCAAGTAATGCAAGTAGACATATGTGCGCTCTTTTTCGTTACAATAACTTTATTTTTAAGTACGTGGTGAGTAGGCCTACTAGACATGTTTAAACAAGCATTTCTTAAAAAAGTTTGTTAACGAAAATTAATCGTTTTTGTGTAAGTTTAACTTTCTAATTAATATAAATAAACAAAATGGTTTTAAATTTTGTGAATCTACAATAATTATAATTTAATTATATCTCCACGAAACCACTTATTGTAGTGAGTGGGGTAAAATCTGATGCATTTTTGTTTTTTAAATAGCGTCGTTTTAGTTGTCAATAACTATAAACGATGCAGGGTAATATCTCCATGTGTCAATACACCTTTGCAAATGTGATATGGGGATTTCTGGATGATGTTGCTTACTTGTCTATATCAGAGGTTGTGAATGATACGTGTGGACCTGAAGGCAGTATGTTTTAGTGGAGAAAGTTTTATATGCCCTACTTAAAAAAGTGCACATCCCTAACAAAATCTCAAGAGAAGACTGAATGTAACATATTCATCACTTAACACTCTCTTGGTGTCTTTATTAATATTTGTTTATACTAGGAAAACGCTTAAGTCCCGCCGCTTTGTTGGATGAGCGTATTGGTGCATTGAGCTGCCATGTGTTATGCGGATTTTCTGTTGTTCTGTGAAAAAATTATTACTAAGTTCAATTTTTTTAAAAATTTAATTAAATTTAATAAAAAATAAACTTAAATTTTAAATTTTTTTAATTAATCGTAATTTTAAAAAAAGAAAAAAAGAAAAAAATTGGGTTTTTTATAAGAAATAATTATTCGATTGCGCTCAAATTTCACACGAATATATAAATTAATAAAATTAAGGTTCTGTGAAAAACTTATTACAATAGGATCAAGCATATGTAGGTGTAATAAGTAAAAAAATTGTTTTAAAAAAGAAAAAAAGCACAAAGTTTCTATTTTCATTAGAAATAATTTTTCGATTGTGCTCAAATTTCACACGAATATCTTAATTCATAAAATTAAGGTTCTGTGAAAAAATCATTAAAATCGAATGTAGCATGTAGATGTTATAAGTAAAATAAATTTTTAAAAAATCGAAAAAAATCGTAAAATTGCGATTTTTATGAGAAATAATTTTTCGATGGCGCTCAAAAACGTGGCAGTTCTAAGTTCAGAGATTTTGAATGCCTCCATAAAATTTCATCGCAATTGGAGTATCGGTTTAGCCGGAATCGTGCTAACAACCAGACAAAAATACAGAAAGAAAGAAAGCAAAAAAAAACATTCCGGATTTTTTTCTCCAGTGTAGTGAAATGGAATCTTCGCTTCGATCGCTACGCTCATCCAACAATTTAAGCTTTTACTTAGAAAAAGTATCTATTTACCTACGCTTAGCACAGTAAATAACACTGTAAATCGTGTTCTTTGAATTTGATGCCCTTCTCGGTGGGTTGATTTCTGTATACGTTAGGGGCGACGCTCTAATGTTCCTTACTGGTTACGGAATAACGGAATCCGTGATGACAAAGAACAATTATTTTCAAAAATGACAGCATAATTATAAGACTAGAGACTTTATTGCATGACCTCTGAAACAGTGCAACGCACTCCACAGCGGCGCTATGTGTAACTCTGTAGCCGTATATCATAATGTCTTTCAGAAAGAAGTAGCTATACTCACACGCACACGCACGCGCTAATTGTATAATTGTTGATGTGTTTAAAATTAGATTTGTAATAAACAAACAGACAAACGAAGTTGTTATCATTATACGTGGGACACAAGTGTTTTACAACTTGGTCAGAAGAATGAATTTTTTGAAGTACAGTACACCCAAGTAATGCAGTTAGAGCAGTTTTGTTGGAATAGTTTACTAGGTTAAAAGAAAGTTCCTATTTATCTTCTGTCAAATTATAATTCAAAGGACTATTATTAAGTTGTGATAGTTTCTAGATGGGAGTTGGGGGCTACGTCAGCTCGTGTTTGTGATACTTTTGAACCGTTTAGCAGCAGATGCGATGTGATTTGAACCGGAATGGAAATCGATGGAGAAAGACCACGTGCATTCGTCTATTTTAGGCGTCACAATACAACGAAAATTAAACGAAGATTTTGGAAAAAAACATACATGAACGTCATGGTCCTTCGTGACAAATACAAAACTACAAGTTGTATATTTATTTATGTGTTGCTGAATATTTTATTTCTTAAGAACACATTCTTCACACGAAATCTTGTCCTGTGAATCAACAAGTCGCTCGATGGTTTGTAGTTTACCGCCTATAAGGAAGTCTCACGAGCCAGTGTTGGAATGCGTGATTGTTTTTCTACGGTGGGCTGCAGGTTGTGGTCGCGTGGCCATCAGATGTATATGTTGAAACGACTTCCAATCGATTTATATACTTCTCTCTGCTGTCGTCGTAAATTACAGAGTTCGTAACGCTATTCTATTCATTGTCCAAGTGTAAGGCAACGGTAACAGAAGGAATTGTGGTGAAATGTACACAACCATTCAAACGACGATAAATGAGTAAACAAATTCAATGTGATTAAATAAATACCGTTATAATTCGGAGAACTTTGATCTGATTCCTGACTAATCGATAAATAATGCACATTTTATATTCAACTACCAGACAGGAACAAAACAAAACATTGCACAATACTTTTCATTCCGCAGAAATTACGTTTTAACTGAGTTTTACAGTTGGAAATTATCATATAATTTATCTTCAATTTGCAAATTGTTCTAACGACATACTTTAAAATAAATTAATCACGTAGCCATAAGTAAAGTGATCATGTGCTATACTACGTATAGACCTACATTTAGTTAGTCCAAGTATATTGCTGCCTATTGTACTTGACTGAACCGCCTACAATACGACAATGAATGCTTATTGTATAGCTGTTATTGTTGTAATTATTGTATGACAATAAAAATAATTGAATTAAAAATATACAAATGTGCAGATGAGAGGGGCAATTACCCTTATAAAACAGATTGTCTTGACACTTTAATAATTATAATAATTATACGTATTTATTTATACGTCAAAGTATAATTTTTACTGTTTAAAGAACCTTTGTTAGTTGTGTCGTTCATAACAATTATACCCTATAATAAATGCACACTATGTCTTGTGCTCAATGGATACGTAGGCATACGCGTAAGTCTTGCAGTAAAACGTAATGTGCACATGCTTCCTACACATCGTACATCATACATCAACAAAGTCAATCAATCAAACCTATCAAGATTTATTACTTACCGTAGGTTTACCTACACGTGTTTGAGGCAACGTTGTCGCTGTTATTTCACCGATTATAGGTACCCTCTTAGCTTCTAAAGCTGTAATCATTGAGATAGCATCATTTGGGTTGGCCAGTCTTTGGGCGGCCACTTCTAAACACTGACCTCTTCCATACCCTGGGGTCAATAGTTTACTTTGTGAATCAGTTCATAGCTTTTTAAAACATATACTCAGCGCGTTAACGCTTTTTAAAATGATTCCCAAGAGCAACCAACCACTTCTAAACGTTGTAAACACAATGTCATCGACTTTAGTTGTCTAAATCAACCGAAGCTGTCAACGATGTGTTTGTCATTAGGGGCCGGAGACCCCTCCCCCCATGGGAAATTATGGAGGGGAGCAATACTTTAGTTCCCCCTGAATATCAGTCACAAGAATCGTTGAATTGGCGTAGATATTAAAATATATAATGATTGATTATAAAAAATTCTAACAAAAAATACACCAACAAAGTGAAGTCATAGTGTCTCCTTTCACTGTGACCGTATTCTTGCTGTTGAAAGGAAATGTGTGTATATGTTTTATAGTTTTATATAGGCCTATTATGTCATTTTATTTAAACAAGTAACTAGTTGACAGATTTACCATTACTTGGAGAAACCTCCCGAGTATCTTGTAAATAAAAATTCATCATTTAATAACGGGGTTTAACTAGGATAGTAGATTGGTTGTGAATGAAGTAGACTATAACACACATAACAAAAACTTGTAGAAATACAGCCAAACCTTACACACTCAAAAGGAATGAGATCTAAAAAAAGGGCCAAGCTCATCTACCCTTCCACATAAACGTACAGTGTCCCATAACAGCATCCTCGAAAAGCTTGGCAAAATAGAATTTGCGATTATTAATTTAACGTAATAGTTTATCCAAGTTCTTTTTTTCTAATTAATTTAAACGTAATAACATGCAAATTCTATTTTGCCAAGCTTTTCGAGGATGCTGTTATGGGACACTGTACGTTCATGTGGAAGGGTAGATGAGCTTGGCCCTTTTTTAGATCTCATTCCTTTGAGTGTGTAAGGTTTGGCTGTATTTCTACAAGTTTTTGTTATGTGTGTGTGATCTCATTACTTTTTCAAGTTCCATTACAAAATTATTTGCTAAAATATAATATTTTTATCAAAGTTGATTTAAATTCTATGGTATTAGCAGTAACAATATAGGATGTAAAATATCTAGACCTGGATTCATGTACATCCTGGGTATAGGTGGTATAACCGTGGTATAACGACGGTATAAGGACTGGACCCCAATTCTTGAGTTCGTGGGAGATGAGTTGAAAACGCAATTTGAAAACGAAGTCGTTTTCGTTTTCGAAGGAATTGGTATTCTTGAACGGTATCGTGGAAAACGTCATGGGTTGTGAGTTGAAAGCATTGATATTAATTAAACCCCTATAGTAGGCTAGATTAGCAGTCTCCTATACCTCCGCACAGGCGCGAGCGTAGCAAATTGAAGACTCAAACCCGGGCCCCTTTCAAGATGGCGATTTGGTGTTTTAATTTATGCTTTTTTAATGCAATAAAGTATTTTACTGGATTGTTTGATATGGTTTTAGCTTGTGCAGCATGGTATTAAACAAAAGAAACAATACGAAGTGATTGCATAAGGGAATTTACTAATCATTTGGTGTTAAAGGCTAGTATGCTTACCTGTCAACCTGGCGGCAATCTTGAGAACTATTTGGCCACAAATCGCTCCCATTTGATTAAAATGTAAACTGTCATTTTAAGATGGCTTCTAATTGTACCGGAAGTGGACCACCGACTGCTGGTCTAGCCAATTATATAGGATGTCTATGGTTGAAAGAGTATCACGAAATCCAAACACTTTAAAAAGATTTGCGTATAGCAAAGAGCTCGAAAAAGTTCTATATTTATTCTAGATGGCAGTGCCTTCATAAACGCTGGCCAATCGAAAGACAAGTTGTATGAAATGATTTGATTGTTGCAATTATGTAACAAACAGTTGAGCAAGTTCATATCAAAACAATATTGTGCTGGCATAGGGTTGGCTAGGCTTGTCAAACATGTAATGTAAGTATGAATTTTACTAGTCCTATAGCCAAATGGAACTTTAGACCTACACTTTGCATTATAAATAATTTTCCACATCGGGGCCTGGGCCCAGGGACGGTTTCTGATTTGTTTTATGAGAGTATAATGACACCTTTTCTCGTTCCACACAAAGAAGAAAAATTTTAAATGTCCGCTATTTGTTTACGTATCGCACTTTCCCGCCTAACTCTGCTTATACCGTCAACAAGTGTCAAGTAACTATGGTTACTTGTTGATTGTATGCCAAGTGTTTAAGGCTTATTTTAAAACCTTTATTTGGAAGCCTTCCAACAAACTTTTTCAACTTTTTTTTCAAAAGAGACTATCATTCTATAACCTTAATGTCCATGTAAAATATGAACATTGTAGTCCCACCCGTCTGGTCAGAATCGCGGGCCGACGTATTAGATGTGAGCAGTAGTAGGCAGTAGTAGGCAGTAGTAGGCAGTAGCTAACATCCTTAAAGTGATTTTGAGCATGTTTCAAGCCATTTTTTCACCAAGAAGGAATAATCGTACCCCAATAAAATTTGGCATGTGTTGTCAGGTACCTAAATCCCCTCGATTGTGATAGTTTTCAAGTTCACATCACGTTACATGACGGCTGGGTAACACCTCGAAATCACCCCAACTCTGCTTGGTGTATAAGGGCTTGAGTGTGTAGCGCACCGCGGCTTGGCTGCGGCGCCCTAACGGGCACCTAGATTACGTTTTTGTTTTACTCTTCTTCTGTGGCATCGTTTCTATACTTCCTATACTGAATCGGACACTGAAAGTTCGTTTGGTTTCAAACAATTTTATTTGTAAATTTAATCGAGAAGAAAAACAAACTCGATCAAGTTCTTAGAGATAAATGCCTGTCAAATAGAGAGATGTGCTTCAGTAAAGAACGGTTTTCAACACATCCTTTAATTATTGGTATTGAGAGCTTTGTGTTTTACTTGTTGTAAAGTATAAGAATGAATGCTTATTACAATGGGGGAGGAAACTGCTTTCATTTCATCTGAAAGCTAACTCAAAATATACGTTGCGCTTGCACTATGCCATAAAGCTATTTCGTTATTTTGAAGTTAATTTAGTTATTTGAACTATTTAGATCGGTCGGGTGAAGATAGGTGAACACACGCTTAACTCTTACAGATGTGCAGAACAGCCACCTGAAGTTTTAAATGTGCGGTCAAGGAGCTATAAGTGATCTAGGATGAATGAGCAATACGGATTTGACCTTCAACCGATGTTTTAATGATTTTAAACATTGTTGAAAAGCGTGACCTAGCTCATCCTTCATTTAAATGTTTTTAATTTTATAATTTTCAAGCCTCATTTAAACTAAAACATTTGGACCAACCTGGAACCTTATACTTCTCGAAATAAGTTTTTGATACTAAAAAGTAAATATTTAGTTTCTGTAATTATTTATCTCAGGTGTTGAAGAAAATCGGTTTACAAACATCAGATTTAAGTTTTCCGGACTTTTAAATGAAATGTGTCACCTAGAACTATGTAACTAACTGTACATGTTGATTGTTGCACTATCACCCGTGTTTCTGTCTGTAAGTGTACCACGTCCTAGTGACGTAATGTCGAATAATAGAGGAGCAAGCGAGCTAGCTAGCTCACAGCTGATCTCCGATGCCCCTTCGGCTGCACGGCCGGTATGCAAATGGCTCGTGCCGATTGACTTCCGCAACAGGTAACACCCACTTGCGCATGCGTCCAGCTTGCACACAAGGGGGCCGTAGCCCCGGGCGGCACGCGCCCCCCACAGAGTGGGATGGAGTTTTGCAGGACCGGTCAATGATGGACTTGACCCACAGTTAGTATATTGTTGGCAAAACGGTTTTGCAAACACGTTACCGAAAATGAATTTGAACAAATTTGTCTGTTTTTTCCCCTCTCTCGTTTATTTTCCTTTCAGAAATGTAAGTAATCATGCTTTGCTTTCTGGTATACGCTCACAGTAAACGTATGCACAACATTTATTCACTCAACCTCGTTGCAAGTTCTCTTGCAAAACATTCATTCTTTAGAAAACCAGAAACAAGTATTCTCACAAGTCACAACCAAATTACTCAACAGCTAATTACTTCAGAAGGTTAATGGCTTTATATTTACATTAACTTTTTTGTGTGTGCCTTTGCTATCATTGTTGTCTTGTTTCCACTTTTGAGATTTTTGAACTCGACGAAGTAACATTTTATTACATTGAGATGCACTACGCAGATTTTATTCAATGCCATTTATAATTTAAAATTCTCAATTAGGCCCTAGTGTACGGTGTAAATATAATTATGCTTAATGTTTCACTCTTATAGTGCTTAAATAAACATATCCGGACAATGGAAATGTACAATGCTAAAATGTATGCTAAATTTAATTTGATTTCATATGGAAATAAATTGTTAAGCGAATATAATTGTTGTGTGATACTTTCTTAGTAAAGTGTATTATACTATTACGTGACTAAAACAAACACACTTTAACTGAGTTATTACCATTAAATACATATTGTTGACGAATCTTTGTAGATGTAATTTGTTTCCAATGGTTAAATATTTGCAAGTAATCCAATCTTGTGTAATAAGAGTTTATAATTAATATTAGATTAGATAAGATCAAACAAAATTTGGTTTCATCATTTTTAGAGCACGATAGTTTCCCTTACGGGCCAATATTATGAAAAGATATTAAGAACATGAAGTTTTTTATTGCACCTGCAGTCGCTATGTTTTATCACAAACTTCGTTCTGTTGAGACGTCTTAGTTATTTTGGTTTGCTTCTTTTACTATCGACATAGCTTATTTTCGATCACATTTTTAAAGTTAACTTCACACCCGGCCGACCGGGACTCGATCCCGGGTCACCCATTTGGCATCTTTATGTAATTTACTATTTATATTCCGTATGGTTACCCACGTATTGTTGTTATAACACCAATTAAGATTAGTGTTGGTTGATATAGTCTGAAGGCGTAATACACATTAGTTGATTAGCATCACAATACAGGAGTGCTTCCCCATTTTAATGTTAATCCTAATTTAGTCATTGAATGCTCGCGGCCATGTCTTTATAGTGCCAGTGCGTCTAGCGCGGGCTCAGACTAACAGGACCCCGACTTGAAGCTTCAAAAAAGAATAAATTATTTTGAATGAATCGTAAATTAAGTGACATTGTAGAGAGTACACAGTCATACAGAATCTATTCGATGAAAAGACTGTCTAGTCCACGCTGCATAGGGTGCTAAAAAGTTGGCAATCAGTCACTCACAGTTCATTGACCTAAGACAAGACTTACATTCGGGATTCGATTGGTCCTGTTTTAAATGAAAATTATTGAATTGGAATAACAAACAATAATTATAAATACTTATTAGACGTAAGACAATTATGGTTTATTAATTGGTAAAGTACCCTGGCGTGATAATATAATGGTGTAATTTTTTAATCGTATCCATATACAACAAAATATATTCGATTTTAAGTTGGTAAGCAAATATAAGTTATTACACAAAACATTGCTAAGTTGTCTTTAAAGTTGTACTATTCACTTGCACTGTATAACGAATGAATGAACGTGTTAACCTGCTCATTAGTGGTGAGGCTGCCCAATTACATCAGTCCACCCCGAACTAAACCAGAAACTCAGCATCCAGTAATTTAGCCTTCGTGTAATTTTATAAATCCTTCCCTCCGTACTGTTGCATTCCCTTTCCCTTCTTGGTGTCCACGACATTATATTTTACATAATGCCAATATAAACAACAACATGTCTTGGAAGTTATTGTATTTGATTTGTTTTATATTTAAACACGATAAGAATATGTAAGGTTGCTATAAATTGGTATACCTCTTTCACAGGAATGTGTCTCGCAAATAATTAACATAACAACTACAAGAAATTCATATTTTACATTTTTAAAAAACATAACATTTTTTTCACAATAAGATGCAATCAATAATAAGTCCCATTTGAGATCTGCGGGGAAATGAATACCATAGGTCAATTGACTTTCGGGAAACTTCAAAACAACTTTTCCTTCAACGTGAAGGATGGAGAAGGGGGCGAATGAAAAATTAAAAGACATTGCAACACTTACAATCCTATACGAGACTACTTAATTTCATATCAAGGAGATAAATCTCGAGACGGGATATACACTTCTCGAGTTGGCGCTGCGCTTTACGCCATCTTGGATTACTGTCGGATAAGAAAACAATTAAAACAAGGTATCATGTGCCGGAGACTTTGCACTTATACAGCACTCTGGTAAAGAGATAAGGACATATCTACGGTGAGTTTAATTAATCCAGTGTTGAGGCAGTACATAAAACAAGTGGTACTTACAGTACATATATTTATTAATATAACTTTTAATTCTGCTGGGAAAATTAGAGTTGCATACAAAATAAGTTAACATAATTTTAATAATTTCCACATAAGTACAAATCAGCATTTAATATAATTATATAATATGTTAGAATACAAAATTCATGATATTTAGGCACACACAGTGGATTTAATCTTATGAAAACAAAATAAAATCGAATAAAAAGAAATAAATTAACATTGTCACAATAAAGAGCCAACTAAGAAAATTAAGAAACAAGAAACAATAAAATACTACAAGAAAACGAAAGAAAAGAAAGACTAATTTAAATCTGAAACTTGTATTAATTACGTGTTTTGAAGAGACACTGAACGAAATGTATTGAAAGTAGTAACAATACTTTAACATTGATTTTCTATTTTCAAAAATGTAATTTTAAGCACATCATCATTAACAACATGTTACTGTAATTAGCCACGATATAGATTATATGAGAATAGTATAATTCAACTTTTTTTACATGAGCCACCTTATAAAACACTACAATAGAAAAATACAAACGCCAACACAAACTTTACTACTTTATACCGTTATAGGAACGAGAATGAGAGAAGTAAACTTTTACAGTCACAGCAGAGTCGAACCAAGATACGTGGGTTCAAATGCTGCACCAGGAATCGTTGCTCGTAATGTTATGTTTCTGTTAATTAAACTGAACATGATTTTATATATCACCATTCACAAAACAACACAAATAGCCCATCGTCTCGGTTAGCGCACGTTCGCATATTAATTATTACATTCTAAGCCAAAATTTCCAAAATCAAATTACAATTAAGCCCTGACTCCTAAACAAGAGTCGAACTGAGTCTTCGCTTGCCGGGTGGGCGCTCCATCGCCTAGGCCACCTGGCCATGTAATGTATCATATTAACATCTAACAGAAGTACTGTTCATCTCTAACATATATCAAAGTGGTCTCAAGACAGAAGTTAAATTACCAGCCCAGGGGGTCCGGGGGTCAAATACCTGACCGGCAAATCCGAACTTCTGCGTCCAAATCCTTGTCAAGGCAACTTGTTTTTATCTTTACACTCGTCAAAACAATGTCCGTAATAACAATTCAAACAATTATGTCGTAAATCACATAATTAAATAATAAAGTAGTTGGTTGACACCCATGTGTCCGATTAATTTTTAAACTTTAGATCATTTACGATTACGAAGTTGTGAATGTATATGAAAGAATGTCTGAAATATACATCATCAACAATGCACAAGTACAAGTTCACGGTCGACCTCATAATATATTGGTCAGGTCAAATGCACTCACGCAAAACTCCGAGTTAAGCACACCTGGCCGGCAAATCCAACGCCTCAGTGTGTGAGCTAGCCGATCCTATTCTGCATACACGTTACTCCACTCGTATCGCCGACGGTGCAAGGCATATATCACGACGTGTAGTGGCTGACTGGCTTGACCATGGCCTTTCGTTTTAACTGTTATCTCCTCCCTTCTGTCGGGCATGGGTGTCCACTTAAGGTCACACCCTCTTCAATCGTGGTGGGCCTTTGTATTTAATTGATGGGATAATTATATTATTTACATGGATTATTTATAATTTTGTTCATAAATCAAATGGTATTTTTATGTTGGTAATCTTGGGAGTATGAAATCTCACCCACGTTATCCAGAGAAATTCCTTGGGCGGAAACACTAATAATTCCAGATGTGAAAGATATTAACTTATCATTAAAAAGGTTGGATTTTGCAAAAGATTTTAATACATCATTACACACCGCGTTACACACATACTATTCTCAAGTGTTTGTTTAGGGCTACCTGTAAGTAACATATGCACCCACTACTAAAATGTGTTTCTAGCCCTGCATAATAAAGATGCTTGTTCTTAAATATGTAAGCGGATTTATAATTCGTAGTCAAAAAATTTTTTTTTAATACTTTTGTCTTGGAATATAAATATTTGTTGCTCATCCTCAGGGTAAATGGCAAGGTACGATTTAATGATCACACCTATACTAGTTACAGTATGAGTAATGTGCATGCACTCTACAGAATAGCAATTATAATAAAAGTACCGTCACAGACTGGTACTTGAGCCTATAACTTTTAGATCATCCAAAACTATCCCTTATTACTGAGTTATCGGAAAGCACATTCGAATCCGACAGTAGTGGGTGCACCAGCGATATCGTCCTGGTGATAGGGGTGCGTGGGGGGGGGGGGTGGGTGGCGAGGGGGGGGGGACCTGCTTGTTGTTTGTTGCTGAACACGAGTTTATTTAATCAAAATTAATTCGGTATATATTTATATTAAGATAACAAAACACTAAAAATATATAATAATAATATATATGTGATAGTACAGAAGTCATTGGGGGTGTATGTAACCCACCCTCCTAACTTGGTTGCGCCGTTAAATATATTAAATTTTCTATAGATACTTATTAATCTATCGACAGTAATTCAGTATTATTTTCTCAATGAACAATTTTAAGTTTTTGTTTTTGTGTATTTTCTATGTTTAAGTGGAAAAGCAAGTCTTCCAAATAAAATAAATAAATAAATAAAACACTTTGTTTTCAAACATTTTCACCCACCAGAAAAGTTACATTCCAAAATTGTCACTGTAGTGATTGATGATAAATTCGTATGAAATTGAACGTTTGGTTTAAAATTACTTAAATCAGCTGAGTGTTCCAATAAATTTATTTCAACCATGCCTAGTTTCAAATCTCCACTAAATATTACCTCTGTAAAAGTTTGCATTTCCATGAAATTTTGCACATAACTTTCGGCAGTAACGTCACAATTAATTGAGTAAGTATAGAGTACTGGACAGAAGGAGGAAATAAATATAATTTAATATTTAACATCAATACTGAGAAATGTATCTGCTAGTGTCAGGTATAAGGAAAATTTCTAGAAAGATGTTGATGACCTAACATTTTCGAACAACTTCGGTAAATTTTGAAAATTTCCCAGTATTTTGAGTATCAAGAAGAGATTGTCTCCTTCCTAAGATCCTAGGAAGTACGCATGACTGTGCATTAATATACGCGCTTCCTCATATCGTGTGTTACGCGTCTGTCTGACGTCACGAATACGCAAATAAAATAAACAAACCATGTTTGACCACCCCTGATTTTCCCAGCTGACTTCAGGGCCAGTAAACTCGTTTCTGGGTCCGTCTAATTATTACACGTCCATACGATAATTAATGTTCCTCAAAGACATCTTCCTGCTGTCTGCCGCCATTGTGTAGTTGTAGTGCGATTATATGCAAATCAGGCCACATCGATGCTCGAACAGTATGTTCCATTGTGCTACATAGCGGGCAAACCGGGTGGCCATGAAATAGCACGTCGTCTTCACTTCTTGATACGAGCGGAGTTTCCTTGTGCTCTCATTCATGAGATGACGGACGCTACGTTACGCTACGGATGAGCCAAGTCATGCTTCTAGATTATATTGTCACTCAGTAAACAGGCAATGCCGATTAATTATGTTGGGGACGATGACGCCGACGCCGACGCCCCGCCGCCGACGAAAGTAATGCAGATTGTAAAACAGTGGTGGTTTATATTTTAAGCGGATCAAGCCAGCCCTGTCGGCCACACAAAGATTCTTAGCTGTAGTTAGGGGGTTTCATCCCTTTTTACGTTTGTATAAGTCTCTTGAGGAGATGACCAAGAGTTTGAAATCTGACCTTTCAATTTAAACTAGGAAAACACCAAAGGAGTGAGTGAACCATGTTTTGAGTACCCGGTAACATTCCCTTTCTACCCCCTACCTAAGGCCTTCCCCTATCATAGGCTAAGGTATCACATAATGGCCTTACAGTTGAGGCGCCCTTTATGCCAACTAAACTAAAACTCCTATCATTTATAGGCCCTACACATATCACAAAATTTTATGCAAAGATTCCCGGGTACTCAACACATGACTGGCTCACTCGTCTAACAACGACTTTGGCGTTTTCTTAGTCTAGTTGGATAAGGCGCCTTTATACCCGTAATGTTGGAAATCCGGGTAAACAGCGGTTGGCATAGATTTTTTTTATTTCTGGAATGCATTAAAAAATGATAGAACATGTTTTGAAATGCATATACACTACTAGGAAAAACGCTCAGTTGGACGCGTTGTTGAGCGAGCACCGGTACGTGCAACATGACCCGAGTACGACATTCCCATAAGGCCCACCACACAGTGTAGGCCTAACTGGATATTGACATTGTACACTATTTTTTATTCCAACATCTTTGCATTGTACTAATTCACGTCATGCCTTCTAAAGTGTATCTTGGTATCTTCACTGCCTCCTTCATTTTTTAACATCATTTTTCGAATTATGATTACTAATAAGTCGGTCTTGACCGATTTAGCTGAAAATTTGGAAAATAGGAGAGAATGTTGTACTTATTGACCCTGCAAAATTTCATAACGATCGGTACATTTTTATTTATTTTATTTTATTTTATTTTTTATTTTTTATAACCAACGATCGGATTTTGTTCAAAAACTATACAGCAACCCGCCTAGGTGGTATGTACATGAGTGCAAAATTTCAGGTCGATCAGAGAAACGGTGCGACCTGTACCGAAGCAGTAACAGAAAAAACAAACAAAACAAAACAGTTATTCGAGCCATAAGAGTCAAGTGGAGACGCTCGCTACGCTCGCTCAATAAAGTACTGTGGAAAACATAGCCAGTACGAAATACGTGTAAAATTGCAAGGTTTACTCAATCTCCCAGAAAAATGTTGGAGAACATTGAGCGTGTGAGATTCGATACACCTTGGTCACTGACTCTCTCACTGCATGCCTTCACAGCCTGACAAACATGATTCGATAAAAATGACTTCTTGAAGGACAAATTGAATCCTACACATTTACATACTATTTTTCAATTAATTATTTCTTGTTGGTTTAAATCGCCACGGATAATGCTGATTTTGTTAACAGTTCTCAGTAAACTCGTACCGGATGTCTTTTTAAAATTTTAATGTAATCTGATCAGCGATTCGGCTGATTTTTAGCGTACAATCACACACACACAGTCACGAAAGTGTCATATTCTTGAATTGTAATACTCAGTCGCTGCGCTCCATTGTCTACTAAAGACTAATAATATGATAATTCTGTCAAGGTATACTTGTAGAAAGCATTGTCTAGAAAAGGTGTCCAATAGTTTACACATCCAATTCTACCTACGCCAATTCTACCTACGGGAACCAATTTAAAATAAGTGAATTTGATAATACGTGCAAGTGTTGAAAACCGTAATATGCCATACCAAAAGAGATTTTTATACAATATTAATTTTTGTGACGATATCATTTCGTAGTTGTTTTGTTTTGTTAAGCTAGGTCCTTCCCTATGCCTATACGTATATTTTTCTAAATTAAAAAAACGTGTCTGTTCTTTCACCAACCATGCACTGCTAACTGCTATCAAACATTTACAAGCAATGTCAACGCAATTACTTTGGTAGATTTTGAATTCTCCGTCGTAGGTCTAATATCAATGATAATACTAATAAAATAATGCATGAATCAATCTTGTTGCAGAAGGACGTGGGTACCCGAGTCAGAACAAGGAACTGCAACACGATTCAACGAGTCAGTTGGGTAAGTCAATAGCACTGTGTGGGGTACGTCTGCCGATGAGTTCCTCATCCACACTCACACACATCTAGGGCGACGGTCGTCGCCCGGCAGACAAGCGCATGCGACTGCTTAGGCGACACGAACTCCAGCCCTGTACACAGCTACCAGAGCTGGGGTTTTTTCAGCTATCTGCACACGCTGCCCCGAAAGAGTTATAATCTTGAAACTCGGTATATGACCTGGTATGTGGTCCATGACATAACAAAAAAAAATCAACCCGATCCGACAACTCGTTCTGTGTTAAAAAAGGCTCTCAACATCGTCAAATTCCTTTCGGCTGGCTGGTGGCTGGGTGGGTGGCTGGGTGGCTGGTTAGTTCTCTGCGGAGATTAATTTAGCCTACAGAGAAAGCGGTAAATCTTAGAACTATGAAACTTGGACCACACTTAGATGTACTTCAGACGCAGTGACTTTTGCTTTCAAAATCAAAATCGGGTAACAAAGACCGGAGAAAATCAAAATTTGAATGATAATCAAAACGCGTAACTACCAAGGCGTGGTAATTTGTACAAACTTGAAATTAAACATGCTATTAACCATTATAAATATCTTGCGTCCAAAACACAAGGGGCTAAATTTGGGGATGACCATGGACCCAAAAATGACAAAAAACATATCTGAACTTTAAGAAATGAATCATTCAAAGAAAACGCTACAACTGAGATGTTTCAAACGTGGAATACATTTTGATATCTCTCATTCTTTATCACTTTTGAATATGAAAAGCGAAATTGGGTAACGGGTACCGGAGAAAATCAAATTTATCAAAAGTAGGTAATTCCGTACTCTTATGAATAATACGCTACACTGAGAAAACGGTTCATCTTAGAACTTTGAAACTTGGGCCACACTCAGATGTACCTCATATAACCAAAACCGGGCAATCGGGACCGGGGAAAATCAAAATCAAAATCAAAACGCGTAATTACTCAGGCGTAGTAATTTGTACAAGCTTGAAATTAAACATGCTCTTAACCATTAAAAATATCTAGTGCTTAAAACACAAGGGGTATCTTTGAGGGAACCGTGAGCCCAAAAATGTCAAAAAACAACTTTGAACCTAACAAATTTAATCATTCAAAGTCCATCATTCACACCTTGATAGCAAACGAACAACAAAAAGATGTAATATCCAACCAAATACAAAAATTTGTAAAAAAAAAAAAAAAAAAAAAATGGCAGCCAAGCTCTCCTTCAAAAGTCTTCGGCTGTGAATGCTGTGAGATATAAAAGTTGTTCTATATCTCACAGCATTCACAGCCGAAGACTTTTGAAGGAGAGCTTGGCTGCCGTTTTTTTTTTTTACAATTTTTTGTATTTGGTTGGATACATCCTACTGTATACAAGTGGCATATTACTATGTCATACTTGTGACAGTATTTACTTCCGATATAGTCAATATCTGAGAAGGAAACTACATATTACAAATGTTGAGACTTTTATAACAGGTAGTTGTAGGGTTGTAGTAATGTACTCATTTTTGGACAGTTGAAAGAAGGGTTTTACAGAACTTTATATTTGTATACACATTTTACGCAGCAACGCATCATGTTCACTCAAGCTTCAATGCGTATTCTAAAACTAGGAAGCTTCGCAAACGCTTTTTCAGGCGCGTTGTTGGATGAGCGTAATTGGTGCATTGAGCTCAATGTGTTATGCAGATTTTCTGTTGTTCTGTGAAAAAATCATTACTTTGTCGAAGAAATTTAAAAAAAAATGTTATTTAAATAAATGAAAACATTGTAAAACTGCGATTTTCATAAGAAATAATTATTTGATTGTGCTCAAATTTCACACGAATATCTTAATTCATGAAATCAAGGTTCTGTGAAAAACGATTACAATCGAACAAAGCATGTAGGTGTTATAAGTCCAAGAATTTTTTTAAAATAGAAAAAAATCGTAAATTTGCGATTTTTATGAGAAATAATTTTTCGATTGCGCTTAAAAACGTGGCAGTTCTAAGTACA
This sequence comes from Sweltsa coloradensis, assembly GCA_024449915.1. Classification (NCBI taxonomy): domain Eukaryota; kingdom Metazoa; phylum Arthropoda; class Insecta; order Plecoptera; family Chloroperlidae; genus Sweltsa; species Sweltsa coloradensis. The sequence continues at coordinate 119,840 of JAMZAV010001081.1, forward strand.
GAGTTTTCGAAGACCTCCAGAATATTTCATCCCAATTGAAATTACAGAAAAAAAAGAAAGAAAAAATAACATTCCGGATTTTCAAGCAACTTTATATTATATTAATAAAAAATAGTAGTTATAGGCTCAACTCAAGTAGATCAAGTTGAAGAAAAGTGAAAGTTTTCGAAATATTGCTACATAATAAAAACTTATTTTTCCACCTTTTTATTTATTTTTTATTTATTTATTTAACGTCTATCCTATTCAGTTATAAAAACTGATTTACAAAGGAGGACAACTAAATAAATCTAATTACATAGATGCAGACACAACAATGAACTACATTTAAGTAAATATTTTAAATAGTAATATTACAACAATGCACTAAAACTCAATAAATTTGGTAAAATATAAGGATATTAAATGCAATGAATGAATGAATCAAATATAAAAAAGGGTGGGGAATGAAAAGAAAAGAAAAAAAGAAAAGAAAAGAAAAAGAAAAAAGAAAGGAAAAACGAAAGAAAAAAGAAAAAAATCGTCAAAAGAAAAACGAAAAGAAAAAACTGATTAATTAGACGATCCCACTCAAACGAATATGAGGTTTGCCAAAAATCAGGAACAGCAAATCAGGGAGCAATAATTTTTTCAATCACCTAAGAGCAGTGTTAAGTTCAATTAATTGGATGAGCGTAGCGAGCGTAGCGAGCGAAGCGAAGATTCCATTTCACTACACTGGAGAAAAAAATCCGGAATGTTTTTATTTTATTTTTTTATTTTTTTATTTTTTTGTGTGTCTGTGAACACGATTCCGGCTAAACCGATTCTCCGATTGCGATGAAATTTTATGGAGACCTTCGAAATCTCTGAACTTAGAACTGCACCGTACGAAAAATCAATCAAAAAATTATTTCTCTTGAAAATCGCAATTTTACGATTTATTTCGATTTTCTTTTTTGTTTTTGTTTGTATTTTTGTGTGTTTGTTAACACGATTCCGGCTAAACCCATACTCCAATTGCGATGAAATTTTCAGGAGACCTTCGAAATCTTAGAACTTAGAACTGCACTGTACGAAAAATCGATCAAAAAATTATTTCTCTTGAAAATCGCAATTTTACGATTTATTTCGATTTTCTTTTTTGTTTTTGTTTTTATTTTTGTGTGTTTGTTAACACGATTCCGGCTAAACCGATACTCCAATTGCAATGAAATTTTCTGGAGACCTTTGAAATCTTTGAACTTAGAAATGCCACCTTTTTGAGCGCAATCGAATAATTATTTTTCATACAAATCGCAATTTTACGATTTTTTTTCGTTTTTCTTGTTTTTTCTGTTTGTATGTTTGTGTGTTTTTTAACACGATTCCGGCTAAACCAATACTCCAATTGCAATAAAATTTTCTGAGGACCTTCGAAATCTTTGAACTTAGACCTGCCACGTTTTTTAGTACAATCAAAGAAATACTTCTCATGAATATTGTACTTTTACGATTTTTTCCCATTTTTAGTGCGATATTTCCGTAACATTTGGGCCGATTCTGACCAAACGGGTGGAGCTACAACGTTCATATTTCACACGAACATTAAGGTAATGGTGATGTATTGCCTTTTGAAAGAAAAAGTTGAATAAGTTAGCCAGAATCCATATAAATAAAGGTTTTAATATGAGTTTTTTGAGGTTTATAATAACAATTAACAAGTAACAATAGAAACTTGACAACATTTACCTACAATGCATTCTAAAAGCACTTGCAAAGGAAAAGTGGTCCTACAAAAACTAAAAACGAACAAAAAAGCTCATCCATTAACGCGGCGGGACTAAAGCGTTTTCCTTGTTGTTAAATAACATTTACCTGTTCTACTAAAGTTTCTTTCGAAATAGCTATTTATTAGACAAAATCTGCTATTTTGTACAAATAGGCACACAGCCAAACTTTTGAATCTGCTGAATAAATAAATAAATTCGTATTTAAAGTCTACCCACTAACCCAACGTTTTATACTTCTTTGGTTAAGTCCTACCACGAACAAATATGTTATATCAATTAATGTGCACACAAATACAAATAATTTTGTATTCAATCCAAACAACGTAGTTATATTAAACAATGAAATATCGCCTGGTTTTCTGTTTCTTTCTCATGTCACTTTTAGTCACTTATGTTTTGCGGGAGATGCACGCGCATCGGTACTAACTACTAAGACACATATTGTAACATACAACTTTTCAAGCCTGTAGAAGAAGCCACAAGGTAGTAACATAGCAGTTTCATTCGTGTTGCCTATGCATGCGATTGCGATACGATTTGCAACATCATAGATGATAAAAATGTAAAGGTTATGACAATGTTAAACTTAACTATTTATAACTATAGCATACCTTTACTTCATCGTTATTTGCCTCATAAAAAATATTATATTTTGTTGGACCTCACACGTTTCCGTAAGGTTGTTAAGATGATCTGGTATTTACTTATTACATATTATATTAGGAATAATAAGTCAGTCAATACATAAATGACATATGATGTGTACACACACGCGTTCTCTGGTTTAATTCCCCGATTTGATTGAAACAAATTTCCATTCGTACATCTTTTTGTCAGTCTTCAAAATATGTGTAAATGCGAAATATTCCGAAGTAAAATGCTACTAAAAGGAACGTTTTTTTTAAAAATTCTTATTTAAATCGATTTAAATTTATACATGCCTGTAAGAAATCTGTATTATTTTGGCATGTATTAAGTGTATAACATTTATTAGTTTTATAACTCGGTATCGTATGTTGTGTTAAACCTCCTGCACTTATTTCCTACCGATTCCACCTCACTTTACACCCATTACAACCTGGTTCGAATGCTCGGCGACTGGACCTCACCCAAAGAGATGATCTCGAGCCGTAATAACAGAGTCGGCCATGCAGCATAAGAGTTAGATAGATGCCGCTAAGAAAATGATTGCAATCCCGTGTCGAACAGCTCCGCAACGTGTGTGTTCATGGGAAGGTTTCCACCACGTCCCGTGACCGCCTTCAACGATAATTTCTCTCGATTTCTACGAATCCCACATGTTCTCATGTTACTTCACTTCACGTTTGAATCGAACCAGGTAATTTTTTTTTTACGCAATTTGATTAAATCCTAAGATGGTCTTTTACTTTCTAACAATGCATTTGCTGAGACCTCCTCCCAATTATGTTCCACCCGCATTGGGGGCAAATTAGAAAGGTTGTTCAGATGCACTTTCTGAAGTATACAATGTTTGTTCCAAGTGTTTCGTAACTTTGTAAAATGTCTAATTGTTTTAAGTTGTGGTAAATGTTAATGCTCTCATAATAATGCAGCATCCGAGAAGTCCTTCACTTCAACACGTGAGCATTCTTTATTGTCTTACCGCATCTTATGTGACTCGGAATAGTTTCTATTTTATAATGTACTCGCATTTAGTTAGGCACGACTTACATAAGTCATACTTCAGAGGCGGATGCACAGTTGTTACTAACTGACAACCTGGGATAGGTCGACGAACATTTTGTACAATATATGGGTTTATACATTATTTTTCTTAATTAAGCGCGTAAGAATGCTGCTTCCGATTGTGACAACTGCGTACGGAACAAAAACATAAAGGGGCAAGTGAAAATAATTTTGACCAATAAATCTGAAAGAAAGTGATATAGGCCTATTAAAATATATAAAATATCTGTTTTGTGGTTGACAACAATATTGGCAAAATTAGAAAGTAAGAAGTCACGAGAAAGATAGGAGGAAAGTTAGGCTTCATGAATATATATGTTTATATGTTTAGGGGATGGGACGTTCAGTGTAATAATCAATATATTCGACAAGTTGTATGGACTGGTAGAGAACATGATGAAGCTAGCATTGACTGTCGGAATAGGTGTCACGTGGAAAAAGAAATATGTTTGTCTAGTTGTATCCCCTTACGTAGTTTGATTCAAGTCAAAGTCACAGCATTTCCGAAGAAAAAATAATACATACATTTATTTATCATCTATGCGTAGCAAAATATACTTACATTAATGCAAATGTTTTGAAAATACTTATGTTTGTAATACCATAAATTACTTTAAAAATAATTAAATGAAGGCGTATAAGCACGTTTTACATGGTGGTTTAGGGTTCTACTCCGTTTATTAAGATTTGGAACAAAATGTTGTAAATGTTAGTCCAGATTAAGGCCTAGCTCTTATATTTTCAGTAAACTCGTTTCAAGTGAAGAGATTCAAACATAACACAATGCCCTCTACTCAACCCATTGAGATCCTATTTTTTTCAAGAATGTTACTATTTATACTAAAAACTTAATCTTTATGAACTGCTTAATTATATTCTCGGCCCTTAGATTCTATAGCAGTATTTTAATTGTTGATTATATAACATTAATGTAAACATTACCCAACAGAACAGTTATTACAGTGATCCAGTTTACATAGCGCACATGGCTACATACTCATTTCATTCATGAGTCTACAAGAAATCTGCAGTGAGTTCTGCTCATGAGAATTTTAGTGATTATAATTCCTGTATGTGATTTACAGTCTCCCATGTTCTTACGTAATTCTTGCAATTTCTCGAGTAAAATATAATTTCATGTTTTACTTAAAAATGAGGGCATAATATAATAACACTTGAGATTGCTTACTTGCTTCAGCTACAGACATATCATAATCTTGATAATGTATACTGATAGCTTCTGGTGTCTTGTCTGAAGAAGACGGCTTCCTGCTTTATGTATGATGAGAAGGTATTTAACATCAGAGGTTAAGCACTGACGTTTGATGAAGGTCGCGGGTGGCTATATATATATTTTTTAATTGAATGGTGACGTTGGCTGTAAGTTCCATTTATACTGATAAGATAGACTGAGTCAGTATAATAGCACGGATGACGGAACTCTAGTATGAAGGATACGGGTTCGATTATTGGAATTATAAATCTTGCCTGAAAGTTATGTTAAATCTTTTGCTAAGAATTATTTCTCAAAGAAGCTATTGTTAGAGTCCATTTGCAATTAGACAAAACTCGAGTTCATGTCTCGGACGGTAAGCGTATAACTCTGAATCGGGAGGTCACGGATTCGATGCCCGCAACTGGCAAGAGTGGCAATGCTGGCTAAAGGTTTTGTTCAAGGTTTTCTTCGGACGTTCGGCAAATGTCAGTGATTGAGTCCTCTCAAACAGCCTTGGAAATTCCCTTCCCAAATACCTCAACACCCTCATTACCTACTTAAAGCGTGTCTTACTGGATAAATGTGATGTGTGCTCTACGGGGTATACCATAGAAAGTCACAATAAGGTAAAATTGACGTACGTGACCCACAATAGAAATGAGAGTGAAACTTTTGCCAAAAGGTTTTATTTTGGAAAGGTTCTTTGATTGATGGATGATTGACTTTGATGGCATAGTTTTAACGGAATTATAAGCAATACACTTTTACTTCCATTTTAACGAATAAACCAAACCTGTCATAGCTAACACGATGCCTTTTGACCTGATTTGTATATTGACCAGGTCTAAGATCAGTTAAGTCAGCATGTGCAACTTATTGTATAAGTTGTCCCTATATGTGTGGCATATTAAGGGAACACTCCACTGAAAATACTGCCAAAACTACCCTTTGACCTGTTATTTTTTTATTACTTTTATTTACTCTTTAAGTATTATACTTTTTAATTATACTAACAACAATGGGCTAACACGCCTCCTTTTAATTGAAAATGTTTTTTTTAAGTTATTGCGCGCACGGAAATGCGGTTTTTTGTTGCCATTTTCTAAACATATATTTTGTTAGTTAGGAGGGGGGGTTTGGGGGGGGGGGTTAGGGGGGGTTAGGCGGGGGGTGAGGGGCGGGGTTATTTGATTACTTATTATAACCTGTGGAATAGATAGTTCTTACATACCTGGGAGAGCAATATTACTATAATAATACAAAATTATGGTAATTTCATGTAAAAAATCTTTAAACCCATTTTGGCGGATTATATTTTTATCACACTTTTAGAACTTAAAAAACTATCTTCTTCTGTACCACTTGTCCGAATGAGCTAGTTTTCGTTTTGTTTAATTACTTGGACATAAATAAACACAATTGTGCATGCGTTTTAAGATATATTCATAACTTTGGCTAAAATATAATATTAAACTTCTATCTGAAGTGTAATTAATAAAATTCATTATTCAAAATGCATAAAATTAGCCAAAAATGAAAAATAAACAAAACCCATGCACAATTGTCTTTGGTTATGTCAAAACAAGGAAAATGCAAAATTTTACAACAATCGGTCCAAAAGGAAAAAAGTTTTGTGTTTTCTACCAAAGAGCTTAAAAAACAATGAAAAAAAATCAAGGGGGGCAAAATATAAGCCCCAAAAAAATAAAAAATAATTTCATCAATTTTTAAAGGTGTTTCCATTGCCCACACCAAAAATTGTGTTTGTAGCGCAAAAACTGTGGATTTTGGCTTTTTCAGTGGAGTGTTCCCTTAACCACGAACGTTTAAAAAAATTAAGTTCCAGTGCATTTAAGTGTTAAATTTTCAGTGTGGGATCATTATTCAAAGCGGATTCAGCGAACTTTGTCACCGGAGATTTGTGTTTTAATAGCAAACACCGACCAAACTCGTTGGGCACGAGTGATTTTCACTTTTACGCATCAAGTATCTACTAGATTTTACTTCAAAGTTTTTACCTTCAAAAGTATTAAATTCATCAACGTGACATAACGTCCTGATAAGATCATCGCAATGTCAGTATTCCGCACTGCGAAAGCCTTAAATATGAAATAGTATAATTTTAGAGTGATTTATACTGTAAATGTTGTTTTTAACTCAGGGGAATGTTGTGTGTGAAGAATTCCTGGCCATATGCTAATATGCCTAATGTGTACAAAGTTTGCGTGGTCTAAATCACTGCCTTAAAAAAAAAAATCGCGTATAAAATATATTGAGCCAGATTAATACCGTCCTTTGAATGAATGACATGTGGATTGTGGACACTGAATGAATGAGTGTATGTTAGTCAAGTAAATCGTGCATCGAAACGTCTAGTTTTCGTATAAAGTGTGTTCTCACTATATTTAATTCGAGAATGCCAGTCTGCCACTTCCACTTGCAAGATGTTGCGTTCTTACGTGTTGGGGTATGTGCATACCGAATAATATAATGATAGGCTATACCTGCCTCTGCAGCATATGCACAGTTAATTATACGGCATAAAAACAATGGCACAAGTTCTCATCCTGAATTCGGTTTTAAGTAAACCAATTTTGTAATTGAAAATTGGACAACAGCACTTCATTACGTCTAAAGGTGCACAAAAGAACATAATAACATACCAAGTACAAATAGAAAAGTATGTCGATTACAATGTTTTACAATGTCAAAACCAAAGAAAAATATATTTTCAAACATTGAAAATTTATTTATTACAATTCCACCTACGGGACTGTTACCCGACTATCCAAAACGAGAAATTGAAAATTTAGATGATAGGCCATGTCAAGATCCGGTTATAATGGGCGAATTACTAAAAATTTATAGACTGCTCTTTGCAGTTGAAAAGTTTGTAGGTTTTGTTGATCTTGTACGTGAAAATTTAGTAAAAAAAAATATTAGTAAAGCAGCTTATGTAAAAATCTAAGATCAGTAAGCTTGCATCGATTTTCGAGACAACACTTAATTTTGTGCATAGTTTGATATAGTTACATCATTGATAGATAACATTACTTTTGTATCAGACAAGCTTAACGAATTTCTGCTGGATATGTTCTATGTTACGGATTTTCGTAGTGAGATGTGGGTTCCATGGCACTTGCATAGACAAACTAGGTCTTATTAAAGCCACAAAGAGCTTACTGAAAGTGCAAATGAAAAAGTCCTTTCTGCAGTTGGTGTAAAACCATTTTTTTTGTTTTGTGTGGGGGTGGTGGTGGTGTGGGGGGGTTAAAATATAGTTCGTGGCTGTCTCGAAAAATTGTCATTACACACATATTTGTGGAAAGAGGAACATAGTTGTTATTTCAATTGAATCGTAATTTAAATAATCCCCAAAGAAATTAACATCTGTTTCAGTATGAATGTAGCTATCGACAGTTGTGCAAGTTCTGTCCTCACTGTACAAGGAATACATTATAATCACGTGTATTCACTGCATTGTGACATCGCGGAAACCATCCAAGAGTTGAATGTTGTGTTTTGTTTTGAAACGCCACTAATTGTCTTGACAAGTCCTTGTGCCCATGCTCGCTTGAGCAACTACAGCGCGCACACGTTTTAATTGTGCTGTGATTAATTTAATTTCCCAACACAGAAACAATGGGAAATGTTTTCAGGTCTAGGCTTGCGTTGAATCATATCATTTGCATCGAACTCGTGTCACTCTCACTGCCATGTGCGTTTAAAGTCAGTCAGAGCAATTAGAAATCTCCATATCGAAACACGATGAATATATTAGTATTTACGTTAGTGTTTGAGAAAAGAATATGTGGCTGGTTTAGTCGTGGGTATTTATTGCTACTTTCAATACAGAAGGCTGAAAGTTTGTTTCTTCCTAGTTAGAAGTGGTGTTTGTGAACTCAAGTTTTTAATATATAAATGCATAAATTATTCGTATTCTGAGTATATAAACTCGGCCACACAAATAGGTTTTAGTGGGGAAATTTTCAGGGAGATGAGTAGTGATGTTTGTAAGTTAAAAATGTTCTATATATAGATAAATACCTTTTCAGTGGGGGTGATATATTGTTTACAGCCAGTAGTATAATATAATCATAAATAATAACAGTATTTATTGAAGCAAACTTTTTCCATAAATTATTTTCTTATATGTTGGTAATACGAATTTCCTCTTATTTAACAATATTGGCAAATGAATAGTGGCATGTGTGGCAGATTACTACATTACACTATACTATATAACAGATACTAGAAACTATAGTTACCATCCAGATTGTCAAAATGATCGTGCTTCTCTCAGTATTCGGGTTATGAAGTAAGGAATATAATCAGATAGCCAAAGTCCCAAAGTAATTCATAGTGGAGTGACAGTGAAAAAGTACTTGAAGAATCATAAGACTTTCAGGTGTAAGCAAGATCTTTCTCCAGTGTCGTAATTGACAAGTTTTCATTTAAGTGAAAAACTGAAATAAATTGCTACTAAGAAGAAGTTTTTCTGTTAAATATAGGCGATAACTTGGACCAAGTCAGATTTTTCTGATTATATCATTTTCGTCAACCTAAGCAAATCGATACGGTACTTAGAAACGACTTGGCGATTTTACGTTCATGTACAATATGAACACACTATAAGAAATTATTAGCTCAAATACTCTAATTTCAAACCTTGGTCAATACAGTTACCTTACTCTACCATATAGATATAAACATAAACTCCCCAAAGACATTTTATTATAAAAAAAATTGTGAAGTTCTCTATGAAACATTTTTATCTCAGTGCTATTTGTTTTTTTGTTTTCTTTCTTATGTTTTTCACAGTGTCTTGCTGTGTTTTGAGTGCAAGAATAAGTGGGTTTTTTTGTTTCTATTTTTCCCCAATGTACTCTACATAACTCAACTCAACTCAACCTACATAACATCTTTCTTTACTGTATTATTTGAAAGTTAAGAGTATGTGAATTAACTACTCAGGAATTTCTATATTTATTTATTAACTGCTTGTATCTATATTTAACCAATATGTCAATAAAGTATTATTTAAAAAAAAAAAAAAAACTAAGACATTATAAATGTATAGTTGGCTATAAAAATTAGGCCTCGAAGAAGATACAAACTGACTTTGATTACGATACTTGTGTAATTTCATCTCCGTGTTTGGAGGTGTGTGTGATTTTGGAAACATCTGTTTCGGTAAAACCTGAAAAGTCTGTTCGGTGTCAAATACCCCAAGCGGGTGCCATTTGGTGTCCCTAGCGATAATGTTCACCTTCTTTTCCAAGGTCGCGTGCCCTGCGCCAGTAAAACAACAGCACGCATGTCACCTCATCATCTGCTGTGTGACAATGAAAAGAAAGAAGTCATTTACACGAATCTGTTTACAACTATGTTTTTTACATCGAAACCTGCATTTGGGTTAGAAACATTAACATACATCAAACTATAATATACTTCACACTATATGCTGACCTCATAAACAAAAGGCCTACTAATAATACTATGCAATTAGTTTTTCTTGTCTTAGGCATGCGTGTACGCACGTGTTTCAGGCACAGATTGCACAATGTCAATTTATACTTGTAATCCATTGTAAATGTCCTGCGACATACCAACAAGGACAACCTTTTAAACTTTAAGGAGAGTTTTAGTCTTGACATACTTCTTGTTCTGTAATGTTTTCTGTTGACAAAGAACAACTCTATGATTAGATCAGAAAAGAGTATGACCTGTGTTTGACCTGTGGATGTGGAGAGTAATGTATCGGTAATGAGATTAAAAAAATACGTATACAATTGAATAAGATAGATAGGAATATAATATATCCTTTATATTATTAGATATAACAGAATTTAATAATATATATATATAAATTCCCTTCATAAAACTGACTTACAATATGAAATATCCGAAGCATAACAATAATGAGTGAAATAAATTCATTTGAGATTTCATTTCCGGTGTGTTTAGTTTATTTCATGCATGTCATATAAAGGTGTTTGAAATAGGTCTTCTAGCTGAACTACAGAGAAAACAATAAGGAAGGAAGGTTGAATGTTCTTTAATAAGGGACTAATTGCAGTGTTAATTCACTAACGGAGTAAAAATCGTGGAAGCGTTGTTGTTTTTGGGGTTTTCATGGAAATTTCGAATTGAAAAGTAGAATACAAGTATGTTTTGTTAAAAGAATGTGGGTTTAATTTTTATGTTTGCCTGTATTAAACCATTTTAATGCTGCCATTACAGCTCGAATCCCAAATAAAAACAACAATATATTATTTCTATCGATTTGATTAGTCGAAAAACACTCGTTGGTGGAATAAAAATATATAAGATAGGAAATTCATATTTGTGTTTAAGTAGCTGACAACATACCGTATCTAGCCTAATCAAAATAATAAATAAATAAACAAACATACGAATCCATTTTTAGTAAATAGAAATCACATCCATCACCACCAATGCATGTACGTGTGCATTGTTTCTACATATCCGTGTTAGCTGATTTTAGACAACGCACGCACATGTTTAACTTTCACAACATAATCGCTGGGAAATATTCACATGCCGTTTCATTCATACACTTTGCTTTATCTTTGACTCACTCCATCTGAAAATGTTTCTTTTTATTTGATTGCGTTAGCTCATTCCGCATAATAGTTACCTCACGCGACCAACACTACAATGCACAATTAAAACTTGTCAATTTCCTGTTAGGTAGAAATAAGTTCCAACTTTCTAAAGGAAAAAAAACTTTGTTGAAAGACAAAACAAAAGTAAAATGGATTTTAGATATAACCATGACAAAAATTATTCAGTGCCTGCGCATGCATACAGACATACAACAGAACTAAGCACTTAGCAAAAGAATTACTGAAATTATTATCATGGAAAGGCAAAGTTTCCTTGTCAGACCATTTTAACATACCATTTTAAGCTTGCTAAAAGTGGTTAAAAAAGTTTGGTGAAGTTGTGTACATTGTATACATTATTTTAGCAAGGAAGCCTCCTTGTAAATATACCTTGGATTTGAGGCGAAAAAGCGACAGGCTCAGTAATTATTGTAAAATGCATCTACGGGGTTTCCAGGGGAAAAAACATTAGTTTCTTAAAAAAGGGAACTTAAGGGAAGAGGGGAACATATTGTCGAAAATTCAAAAAAATATTAAGACAGTCGAGGGAAAATTCCATGCATAAACGGAAGAATATCAGAGTGAATATAAGACAATTGTGGAGGAAGTTTAGATATTGTACATATTAAAAGTTATTTGGAAAACTTATAATAATACAAACTCTTAATGAAATTTGTAAAGTTATTATTCGACCTTACCGCCATAAAAACTTGTTGTTTAATTGTAAGATGTATTTTCAAATAAGCATGTAAATAAGCACAAGTAAATGTGTTACTTCTGATAACGATAATGCATGCAAGTAAGTATGTGAAGCAAAATGTGCCGCAGTAAAGTGTGGGCAATTGCTTGGCTATGTAATTGAAAGAGATAAATTAAATACTCGGATTATATACTCGGTAACTAATGTGTCTAGATGCAGTGACGCCATAAGTTCTTATTTAATCCAATGCTATTATCGCAGTGATTTATTTTGTTAACTTCTAGTATCGTTCCCATAATCTGGATTTTCTATTTCTCCACATGATTAAGAATAATACCTATGGATTTATTTTTATAACGAAAAATCTGCCCGTTTTAGTACAGGTTGTCCTAAAATATAGAATAAAAGTATTTTTTTTAAACAATAGACAATTGCTTATAAGAGACTTTCGTAAGTGGATAACTATTTAAAAAAAACATAAAGTATAAATCAACTCTGCCAACTACATGCATATTCATTAAAAGTGTTACTTATGGAATATGCCACTTCTTACTATGGATTTTAAAGATAGTAATAAATAATTAATGTCAACTTATTTAAAGAGATAAAGCACCACACAGAATTATTTTGCTTTAATTCCTATAATATTAAAACGATTACATGGTGTGTTGTTATTGTTGTTGTTGTTTTTTAAAAAAATGGGATAAATAATATGGAATGATAATTTTATCTAAATCATATTTTGGTTTCTAATTAGCAAGGTTTCGCTGTTTGAACTGTCTTATCCTCTTCGCTTTAGTCCAAGACTGATCACCGTCGTTTGTTGCATTCTTTACGATCCTACCCGTTTTTAATTTCCATTTCCAATTGTCCATTATACGCAACTAATCGTGGCTTGTCTTTCATTGCATGTCGCCTCTGCAACTCATGTATGCACGACGCCACATATGGCCGCTTCTAGAAGAAGTGCCGCATACATGAGCGCAATTCTTACAAAGCCAAGCTAATGGTAGTCAAGTACAACATTTGACATCGAGCTGTTTTTAGACAAGAATTTAACCTTGGCTATAGCGTTGAGAACCTTGCACTATTTCTACGATAGACAGTTCGTAAGAAAATTACACAACTTTGCGCCTTTATGAGGATTGTGGAGGTTATTTCTAAGTTTGGAAGTCAGATCGTGTTGAACTTGAACTAACAGAGAATATGCTAATAAAGCAATGTTTACAACCGTTGACATAAATTACGTCAAGATCAAAAGCCATTCATATATATTGCCCTTTAGATAAATCATAAAAGGGATGAGAGTAGTAAATTAAGTTTACGCCAACTGCTAGTTGTTAACGTTGCTTCATCACGTAAAAAGAAGGCGTTTAAATTTATAAGATATGTTTCCACATAAATGATTACTTATTATATTACTGTAAATTATTATATGAACTGCGTAGTAAAGCTGGCAAAGAAAAGTGTTACTTGATTGGCTGGCTGGCATGAAAGAATAGAGACTTTAATAAGGGATGATGTACAATTATGCGTATAGTCCCATGTCTTTCTCAAATAGTTTCGCCAGGAGTAGTGTACGTGACGCCAGCATATTCCCACCCGCTTTTGTTTATCTCCTCTCGTCTCTAGCGAGGAAGACAGGATCACTGTGCCAAGCCACGACAATAATATCAAATATTCGGTCCGTATCGTGTGCTCGTGAGCCATCGAATAATAAATACTTAATATGGATGGCTTCCAAGAAAATTTCAAAGATTCTTTTTCATTCCAACATCGCTATTATTATCATGTACCGATGAAACAATTGGTATGATCGAGAGATCGTGGGAAAATTATCGTTGCGCTATTTGCATGATCGGAAACGCTACTGACTGACGATGCCACGAGAAACTATATTTATGGGCATTGTTTGTCCAGTGCACTATAGCAAAAAAAACGATTCGGAAATTCATTCGATTTATAGTTGTTGGTATGATTATTAAAATCAAACTAAAATTAAATTTAAAAAATAAAAATCTGGATACCTACATATTGATTGGTTTTCCCCTTGATGATTGTGATGATCGCTTCTCAACATGTTAAATATTAATCTTTTAAAATGTGTAACGAAGAAAAGCGGTATCGATTCCCGATTCGAGACAGGGATTTCTGTAATTTGTGTCACGGTTGTCACTATTCATAATACTTAACATCACAGAACAAATATAATAGTCTAGAAATTATGGCAGAAATAGGGTCGAGAAATAAAAACATTTAAGTTAGTCAAACAAATATCGAGAATGTAGCATGGGTTTATAAGAAATTGTCCATCGCTTGCTTATAAAGCTGTCAAGCGTACGAAACTTAATAATTATAAAATAATGTTTTGTGTTATTAATTGTTATTAGTGTTAAGAGTCATTATTGTGTGCACCACACATATGTCATGACTTCTTAACCAACTACCTCCAATAAGATTTGTTAACATAGATCAGGTAATAAACATCGATAGACCATGGATAGACGAAACCAATGCATCATCTACCTTGAAACCGTGTAACATTTGTCACATCGAACACTAAAGCTGTTATAATATATTATGGTCATGGTAGGCATAGATGACGCATGGTAGCTGTTGAGGTTAAGGTCGCCGGTTTTTATGGATTGGTCCATAATTTATATACGTATTGTGGTTGAGTGATTCAGAGTCACTTTGTAAGTGATTCAAGGCTGGATGTAGAATCGTCTATTTAAGTATTTACATTAGAGTCCCGTCGCATTTGTGTGGGGAGAAAATGCATCATGTTTATGTAAAGTGGACTTGCCATAAATCTGCTTTGTGTCTCCTTGTCTTGGAATGATTCAAGTGGCAACTCACGTTTTCTCATTTAAGTCGCTAAACTTGACTCCGAATAACAACTGAATTTTATACATTCATCCATCTCTGAAAATTGAATAAACAACGATTTATCTATTTAATTCAAATATAAACACTTTACAAAACAGTTTTATTTTAATTCACAGTTTTATTTATATTCAGTTATTAAAACTGATTTACAAACAATTTAAATTCCAAAAATAATTTGCAATATGAAGCAAGGCAATGTAAAATAGTGCATTTGTTTGTTGATAAATAGCAGTATAATACACGATAACACAGTTTATTTATAATTGTTATTTTCTTATATTATTGTGTTTGTATTTTTATGTATGTATGTGTATTGTATGTGTGCCATGTGGGTCATGGGGGTCTTGCCCCGTTGTCAATAAAGAATAAACACAGTTTTAACTATTTGTTTTTCTGAGTATAATATAAAATAAATAAATGTTTCAAATAAAAAGTCTAGGTCTACCCTTTTGGTCACATAACTGATATTTCAGTGGGGGAAGCCGTCCGCGGTGGCACATATGATTAGGGCGCTGGTCCGAAGCGTATGGCTCTACTAGGACGTGGGTTCGAATCCCGCATAAGGCATGTGATTTTTATAATCGTCCTTCATCGCCATCCATCACCGCTCATCGTCTCAAATGAATGTGTAATTTTAGAAACAAACATAAGTCCAAAAAGTAAGTTCTGAGATAATCAAATAAAACCTACTAGATTCTCTTAACATGTCATAAATGAATATTTTCTTTTCCTGATCATTAGTATGTATTAAACAATTATAAAAAATTAAAAAAAAATGGGGAAGAATTTATATTCACCTGTATATTTTCATTCAAAGACTAAAAAATTATGTTGTTTTAAAATTATATATTTTTTTTTTGAAAATGAAGGTGATTTGTCAGGTAGTTAATGAATAACACAATGGCTATTATCTAAAAACTTTTTTTTAAATTATATGGTATGTTTGGCACAAGTTAGAAATGGTTTAAATTAAATTTTAAATTTTTTTAAATGCAAAAGTTAGGTTGTTTCTAAAATTATAATTAATTTTTTGGGAAATGAGGGTGATTTGTCAGGAATTTAATGAATAACAAAATGCTTATTACAAAAAAAACTTTTTATTTATAAGGCATATATTGCACAAGTTGGTAATGGTTTGTTCTAGTTTTTGAGTAATAGGCCTAATATGCCGTTGATTCAATCAAGATCGTTGTCCCGTTCAATTAATTAAGTGCACAGCTGATGACACAAGTCAACACTGCTTTTGAAATTGGTTACACAATGCATACACCGCCTTTAAAAATGAATTTACGTGAATACATAAGTAAATTAATTTTAAACTTATGTTGTTTCTAAAATTACTTTTCAAAAATGAACTATTTGAGACCCTATCGAAAAATGATGGTGAATGAAAATTATGTTGTTTCTATACAGAACTGTCCGTAAGGTCGATCTAAATATGAAAAAAAATAAAACCGGAAATCGAAAAAATGGACTTATGTTGTTTCTAAAATTACACATTCAAATAGCCTTTGTGCATTACATCATCAGTGGGGGAGATTATTTTTTTCATTATTTTCGTTTTAATAGCTCTGTGAACAATCCATTGTTACGTACAGTCAGAGGACGCTATGCTCAATAATTTAGAATTATGTTGATATTGATGTCAATAAAATCATTCAGATTTGACAACACATAAATTCATACTCCTAAGGTACCGTAAACCTTGTTTAGTGGATGATAATTTAAAAATGGCTGCACGTACTTTTATGGAAATCATTTTTTTGTTGGTCTCAAGCTGAATTCCAGGACGATGAATGAAATCGTGTACCATCTAATCTTCATGGTTCTTAAAAACATGACTACATTTTCCTGGTTTTCCAGGAAATTATTGAGAAATTGAGGATAAAATCATACTCGTTAATTAATTGGATAACAGTAAATTTGTAGCTGCCTTTTCAAACACATGTCCGATAGCTTAAATTTCAGATACACCTCCTTATACTCATAGCACTCGTGGTTTGCTTTCGTAATCTTTATTATTTATGCATAGGTTCTCGGAAAACTTCTTTTGACCCAAAGATATCTCTGCCAAGTGCCCAGCACTCACTACTTTTAAACGTACTTTGATCTGTGTTGCATTTGGCCACACACTTCTACAAAATACAATTGCAAATGATAAAAATGTAAATTAAAAAAATATATAATCTTAGGCCTAATTAGATTTATTTTAATTTTGATGAGTACCAAGCCAATCCTATCGCCGCCGATGCCATCGAAGCGCGAACAACGGCCCACCAGAGGCCTATATTTTAAATAGTAAACACCTACCAATTAACCTAATTTGGCATGATCCACTTGTGGGAGACGCCATAACCAAAAAGGCTTTAAGCCCATATTGGAAGTCTATAGTAAAACGCCAAATTCGTTGTTAGACGAGAGATCGAGTTAGGCCTGTGTGTATTTCTGCATTGAACTTGATTGTTGTTTAAAAGTATGGAATTTCACATAATTCTCAATAAAACATTTGTCTTATTCTTTATTCATGAATCGAATAGAACATCTTTCGAATTGCAACCTTCTCGTGGTTTGGCCCGTGATTAGGGGAGTTTCACTCCCTGAAACTAATGGCGAGCTCTGGGTCGTCGTCGGGGAACTTTCCTCTTCCCTTTGACTACCTCCCCGACGGCGACGACAATGACAACAGGGACGGATGATGACACAGACGAAGACGACCACGACGTGGAGGAACCCCTTGTCCTCCCCATACGCTTGTGGCTGGTTCTGACCAGCACAGGCATGTCCACACCTTGTCCCCCCGCGTCACCCTTTCCCCCCCCCCCCCACCCCACCCCTTGGAAAGAAGTATACATAATGGTAGCTCACACTTATAGAAATTGTTTAATCTTGGAGGCGCGAATAATCTTAGATGTTAAAGCGCCCTAAAACTACTAAAACTAATAAACCACAATATGGAAAACACAGCCAGTACGAAGTACGAGGTAAGATTGCAAGGTTTACCCAATCTTGAGCGGAATCTTGGGGAACCTTGAGCTGGGAGATTCGATACACCTTGGTCACGGCCATGCATTCTCCGCATGACATTCAAATCATGTTTCGATGTTAAAGAACAAAATCCATTGTAGTTAAATTAAATGTTTTAAACCAATTTCAATTGATTTTTTATTGTGCGTTTGAATCGTAACAGATTTTTCTAAAATTATTAACAGCACCCACAAAACTGGTTCCGGATGCTTGTTTAAAATTTCAGCGCAATCTGGTCAGCGGCTCGGCCGTTTTTTAACAAACTCACACACACACTCACTCTTCCATACATGAACAGAGGTTGGCCCGTTTAAGTTGAGTTGTAGGACTCAAGTCACTTCGCTCCCTCGTCTAAAAATCATCTGAAAAATCATTATTTAAACCGAAACATAAGCATTGAAAGCACGGACTTTTACCACTCGATGGGCTCCTATATTTTGACTGTCAATGACATCCATTCCTCTATTCCTCAACACATAGTTAATAGTTCACTCTTCTCATTCACAATAATTGCTTTTCGTCTTGTAATTTTTAGCATTTTCATAAAACATTGTTATGTATGACGTTTTAAACATTAAAATAAACCAGTTTTTTAAACCCTGGTGAAGTATATTTACTATGATTAAAAATATAAGTATGTTTGTGAGGTCAGTTCATTGGCTCTGTAGTAGAAGGCATTTTACAAGAGGAATTCGTGTAGTTTCCGTTTGAAGATCTCACGGGTCAAAGCCTGGGTGATCTCTAGTTGAGGCTGTTTGTTATCGTCAGTTCAACTCACAGATATTATAGCGCGTTCTTGTCTAGTCCAGTTCTTGGCCCCGTTCAGACACCTTAGTTGATTTTGTTATTAAAATTGATTTTTGCAGAATTTTAACATTTCCTATTTTATTTAATACAATCCAGAAAAAAAAAGTCCGCCCCGACCGGGACTCAAACCACGGATCTCCCACATTCCAGGTGAGCGTCTTAACCCCTAGACCACCAGAACGGGTACATTTTAATCTCTGAATTGTAGTTGCATTATACATCTTATATACCTACGGGAGTGTTTCCCGATCAACCAAATCGAGAAATATTTCCCATTTTGGTTAATATTTTTAATCTCATTATTTAAATTTGGTAAAAACTCTTACCTGAAGTAAATCATGATTTCTAAAAACATCATACTTATGACAGGTTATGCGATTCTGTCTATTCGTTTCGTATTCTTAATTACAGCTTAAAAGTAATCGTGTGTGAATGACCTATGCTACCTTGACCCAATGTGCGCCAGATGACTGAGGTGGAAACACTACCGGTCACCCACGTAAACGTAGAGGGTATCGAGTGATGTGTGAGTGAAGGAGTTTTGAAAATAGTTTTCATTGTTTAAAACTTTAAGTGAACGAACGAATGAAGTTTTGATTATTTTAGTCATAAGACTCCCATCGCAATTGTTTATTATTCAGATCAATTAAAATCATGAATAAATACATAAATAAAATGTGATAACATGGAATAATAATATATGAATAGTAAAAAGTAAGCATCAAATCCATTGTGATCGCGTTACAAATAAATAAAACAAATGTAAATATTTTGATCATGAAATTCATAAAGTAATGATTAATTATTTTTCGTGTGATTTCAATGGTGTTGCTTTGCTCCCGAAATCTTCGGTTTTAGATTTTTTTCATTTTACCATTTAGTTAGGCCCTACATAAGAAATGTTGCCGCCCCACTCGACCCACTGACACAACAAATAATAATAATATAATTTTCTCGTATGGGCACTGATATCTTTACTGTTGTGTGCCCTAAAACCCCACTAACTAACAAACTATAATTTTCTCGTACTTGAATATTGACACCACATGGTATTTCAAGTAAGTTAATATGACATCGTGCCGACTTGGCTAACCTTTTCCCTCTCTGTCTGGCGTGGCGCGCGCACCATGCTAACCCCGCGCATCACATAATGTCTGCCGCGCAGTTCAAAGAAATAGTTAACCCTAATTAATTTTAAAAGCGGGACATTATAATATTAGGTAAATAATATTCATTAAAGCGGACGTGAGGAAATAAAACAAAAAAAACTTCAAAACCTTTAACGTTTCTATTTAAAATATAAAGTAATTTTACCCGGAAAGGAGTTTAATTAATTATTATTAAAAAATAAACAAAAATACCTTCAAAACCTTTAACGTTTCTATTTAAAATATAATGGCACAGATAATGGACTTCAAAAAAACAAAAAAAAACAAACACATCGTCGGAGATTTGAACCAGCGAACCCTTCTTTCACAATCCCAGCCGTTACCACCCTGCTACAGCGCGCTGTGAACGATGCTCGCCTATAAACGTGTATAGTGGCATCGCAAGCGAGCCGTGAGCGCGCGGTGGTGGGGGAAGGTTAGCAAAGTCGGCCTTTAGATTCACGCCAAGTAAGTGATGTGTGACGCTACCTGTACGTACGATAGCAAACTACCTACTACGTCGGTAGCTCAGTCGACTAAACGTTACTTCTCACTCTTACCGCTAGACTGTGTGAAGTGCGACACCTATGGTGTAGTTGCCAGACTAGGACGAGAACCGCGAATCAATGGATCTTCGAATAAACAGAAACGCTAACTTTGTAACATATTGAACTCTTTTTTGGCTCTAGTCAAAAAGTAAAGGTTTCGAGATTCGTACAGAAAGAAAGAAAGAAAGAGAATCAAAATAATTTGCTGATGTTTAATCATTATTGTTTTCAAAGGGTAGTTCCAATTTGAAAGGGCACTTCAAAATCCAAATATTTATGAACTTATTTCGCTGTGGTGTTTGTAGATAAAGTTGCTGTAATCACTTAAACATTTGTATTTATTACTCACTATTAAAATTATCGTTATAAGTCAAAACTTCTGATACTGAATCTCACAATATTTCTATCGTTCACTTCGATGACAGTAACTTGTTTCATTTTGCTAGATGACAACCTAGTGGTTTACAAATTTGTTTTGAAGCTTCATAAAGTAACCTCCAAGAATCATTGTTCAACTTGCCACTAATAAGGTACTAACTAACATTAATCCACATTATTATTTATTTTATTATCCGACAACATTATCCGATGAAAGTACATAAATATATTTTAATTTATAATTAAAATAATATGATTATGCAGAAAGTAAGTTTAAAATGTGAGTGGTTCTGTTCAAATCTCGTTATCATAAAGAAAACGCATGGCTCATAATATTGCTTATTTTGGCATGAACACTGAACAGTCAACTAACAAATTATGTCTATATTTTTAATATTTATGAGTTGTGGATCTTGCACCTGTGATCCTTACTAACTTAATTAAATAGGCACTTCACAAATATAGCTAAGTAATGGTATAGGCGTGATAATAATTTCTGAGTTTGAATACTTAACGTATAAAATATTATATTGAACCCTT
This sequence comes from Sweltsa coloradensis, assembly GCA_024449915.1. Taxonomy (NCBI): domain Eukaryota; kingdom Metazoa; phylum Arthropoda; class Insecta; order Plecoptera; family Chloroperlidae; genus Sweltsa; species Sweltsa coloradensis. The sequence goes on from JAMZAV010001081.1 coordinate 141,177, forward strand.
GTATATGTATTGGGTTTCGTAACCTTAATCTGTTCGAAACAAGCACAACCTTCATTTATTGTTACTAAGCGTATCGTCGATAACCGGTTCCTTTTTATAGTTTTTGCTTTTCCCCTCGTGTTACGCAGAGTAAAATAATTTCTCATTTTAATATTAATTTCTCGGTTCGACTAATTTTCCAATCACTAACCCCGTGGTCTTCATGCAGCCTGGGGAAATGTGGGCATATTGTATGCCCCCGCAGCGCGTCACTGAGCAATTGATACCGCGCTCTGTTGAGCCACGTCGGAAACATCGGAGCCTTTCAGCTCGAGACGTGGACTTTATTTTGACCAAACTGATCAATCGAGACTAACATAAATTCCTTTTGAGCTAGATTTGTTGTAGTTGTTGCGCTTTTAAATTAAAAACATTAGGTTTTCAAAAACTATTTGAAAAACAAAAGTATGGATGATGGATAATTTAACGGTGGTTTAAGAAATTTATATTATTATTATATTATTATTATTATTATTATTATATATATATATATATATATATATATATATATATATATTGTGTTGCTGATGTTTTGTTTTTATTGTTTTATACCAACTCTTCTTGAAAATGGAAGCCTAGTCTTCTGAAACGTTGAAGTTTTATTACATATTTGTTTTAAACATCCAAATAAAGCGGGATTATTTCCGTAAAGTATAACTTAACATATATATATATACATCCAAATTTGGTTTTAGGGTTTTTGTTCGTGTATTTCTCTTCTCTCTAGCTGGCCTACACAAGGACCATTGTCAGCTGGTCGACGTTTCGGCTGAATCACATCAGCCATCATCAGGACGAGACCCTTTCAGCTCCGAAAAAAACTACTGCTGCTGCTTCTACTGCAGACGTGGGAATGACCTCGCGTAACAACTCTGCTGGTTTATATACTCCCCAACTCAATGTACGTAAATACATTGCGCACGCAGCCCGACTCAGCCGGGCAAAAACAAACAAACATTAAACCAGACGGCTTCGGCTACGTGTAGTCGGACCTGTGTATTTTTCCGCATCTATTGTTTGCGGCGAGGTGATACACTGTACATTAGGGGGCATGGGCATAGTTTGGGGGTGTTGAGGTTGTCTTGAGTGTGACACCAAGGCAGGTCTCCAAGATGCTGGCAAGACGAGTGCGTCATCCCTCCTGTTCATCGTGTGGGGGCGTTTGTGTATCTCTATTGCTTCTCTAATCACACGTGTGCAAAAGTGCTCTTCTCTTATCAGAGCACGTGTGTTGTCGAAGTCGAAAAACCCTAAAACCAAATTTGGATGTATCTATGACTGTTCGTGAAAACCTACGTGCTAATATATATATATATATATATATATATGTAGATGTGGATTCTGCGGTGATTTGCCCTGTGTTTTGAGTTGATGGCTCTAAAAAGAACCGTTCTTCTCGACGTTTCGAAAAGCTGTGGCTTTCCATCTTCAGGAGTCGATGCTGAGTCTGTGACGGACGGCAGTCGAATGGCATGAGCTCACTTCGTGCCTCCTTATATAGCCTGGCCTGGTAACCAATCAGGGCTCAGACGCGACCTGATTGGTGCGGGCGTTGTACCCTGCGCCCTGATTCGTGCGCGCGTTGTACTCCTGTGTACGCGCCCTACTCCTGGTATTGCAAGCTGGCAGTCCAGATGATGGTTGTACCCTGGAGTCAGTGATGGTCTGAGAAGTTATTTTTCTCCTCTTGTCCAACTTCTTAGGCGGGTGGCGAGATCTGTGGCGAGCCTCGTCGTCCGGTTCCACTGGTTGAACCGTGATGGAAGCAATGATTGGTTTCCAAGCACTGGGGAGGCAACTCCCATCGTCCGCTTGTTGGGGTTTATGAGGCCGCTTTTCAATCTCCACCCTTTCCCGGACTTCGCGAGGGAGGAAGTTATCAATGGTGGCAATGCAATGGGTATCAGTGAAGTTAATCGCATGTCCAGTTTGTTCCACATGTTGGGCAAGAGCAGAGGAGGTGACCTTACTGGTCACATTTCTAGAATGCTCCTGGACACGGACAGAGATCTTCCTGCCAGTTTGGCCGATGTATGATTGGTTGCACTCACCGCATGGGACCTCATACACACCCTTACCCTCTAAGGGAATACGGTCCTTAGCAGTTCTCAGGAGACTACCTATTTGTCTGTCAGTGTTGAAGATGGTCTTGATGTGGCAGCCGCTAGTAACTTTTTGATGCGTTCTGAAGAGCCCTTCACATAAGGCAGAAAGGCATAGGATACAGGGTCAATCTCCTCCTTAGTCTCATTACTGGTGGTCTTAGGCTGCCTATTCCAAGCCTTGTTGAATAGTCGGTTAGGAAAGCCATTCTTCAGCAGAGCTTCACGTAAAGCCTTGGCTTCAGCCTTGATGTGGTCTCCATCAGAGATGCGTTTTGCGCGAGTAGCAAGTGTGTAGGCAACGGATCTGATCTGGGCTGGGGCATGGTGAGAAGTGGCGTGCAGGTATCGGTTAGTGTGCGTCGGCTTCCGATAGACGGTATGGCCAAGGCTGCCATCGGGTCTCTTCATTACGAGGACGTCCAGGAAAGGTAATTAACTTCGACTTCCAACTCTATGGTGAACTTAATGTTGGGGTGGCCCGAGTTGAGATGGTCATGGAACTCGGCAAAGCTTCTCTTTGCCGTGTTGCCAGATGGCAAAGCAATCATCGATGTAGCGTCGCCAGCATCGGGGTTTAAGAGGAGCTGAATCCAGAGCTTTGGTCTCGAAATCCTCCATGAACAAGTTGGCAACCACCGGTGAGAGTGGTGATCCCATCGGGGCGCCTTCCACTTGCTTATAGAAACACCCATCGTAGATGAAGTACGTGGTAGACATGCAATGTCTAGTTAAGTTCGCAAGGTGGTCTGGTAGGTGCAGTTTGTCACGGATGATGTCCAAAGCTTCATCAACTGGTACGTTAGTGAAGAGTGATACAACGTCAAAACTGACTAACATATCTCGTGGTTCTAACTCTATATCTGTATGATATCCGTGAAATGCGTCGAGTTTTTGACGAACGAATCAGCGTCCTCGGTCCAAGGCTGTAGTATCTTGGCCAGGTGGCGGGCCAGAGCTTGTGTTGGAGAACCCACTGCACTAACAATGGGGCGAAGAGGTATATCAGTTTTGTGTATTTTTGGTAACCCATACAGCTTGGGAATACACGATGAATTAGCCTGTGGAATGAGCTGCTTTTGTAGTACTGGGTCCAGCGGAGAGTTCACTATGAGGGTACGAGTTTTCTTCTCTAGGTAAGTGGTTGGGTCCCGTTGAGTAGGCAAGTAGGCTGTGTCATCTAAAATCTTAAGCATCTTCTGTTTGTAGTCTGCAGTGTCAAGGACCACAGTGGCGTTCCCCTTGTCTGCTGGAAGTATGATGATGTCAGGGTTCTCCCGGAGTTCTTTGAGTGCTCGTAACTCTTCTGTGGTGATGTTTCGTTCGGGTAAAGGTGCCTTGGTGAGAATAGCAGCAGTATCTTGGCGGATTTGCTCTGCAATCTTGTCAGGCAGAGCCGCAATGGCATTCTCGACTCCACAGATGATCTTTTCAATAGGCTGCTTCTTGGGAGCAACAGCAAAGTTGAACCACCTTAGCCAGGGCCTCCATAGCAGCACTGGTCAGTTGTGTTGAGGATTTATGAGTACGACCCGTGCAAGGTCGATTTTAGCCGATGCATTCGGATGCCCGAGTTTGTTGTGGACATGGTAGAGCTTATCAAACTTTTTCTTGTGTTTGATAGTTGTCGAGGTCATGTGATTCTGACAACGAAGGTTGGTGGCGATATCAACTTGTGTGAATATGTCAGTTGGCAGTATGGCGCTGAGCTTCAGGTGTAGATGCAGCAGCTGTTGAGACACCATGTCCAATCGTTTGTAGGTAGTGGAGATATTCACTCTAATCAATCTGGTGCTGGCTTTATCCAGTATACGTCTCGTCGCTGGAGTATCCATGTGATGGTGAAGTTTGGCAAAGGGGGGGAAAGGCTGAAGCCAAGGCTTTACGTGAAGCTCTGCTGAAGAATGGCTTTCCTAACCGACTATTCAACAAGGCTTGGAATAGGCAGCCTAAGACCACCAGTAATGAGACTAAGGAGGAGATTGACCCTGTATCCTATGCCTTTCTGCCTTATGTGAAGGGCTCTTCAGAACGCATCAAAAAGTTACTAGCGGCTGCCAACATCAAGACCATCTTCAACACTGACAGACAAATAGGTAGTCTCCTGAGAACTGCTAAGGACCGTATTCCCTTGGAGGGTAAGGGTGTGTATGAGGTCCCATGCGGTGAGTGCAACCAATCATACATCGGCCAAACTGGCAGGAAGATCTCTGTCCGTGTCCAGGAGCATTCTAGAAATGTGACCAGTAAGGTCACCTCCTCTGCTCTTGCCCAACATGTGGAACAAACTGGACATGCGATTAACTTCACTGATACCCATTGCATTGCCACCATTGATAACTTCCTCCCTCGCGAAGTCCGGGAAAGGGTGGAGATTGAAAAGCGGCCTCATAACCTCAACAAGCGGGACGATGGGAGTTGCCTCCCCAGTGCTTGGAAACCAATCATTGCTTCCATCACGGTTCAACCAGTGGAACCGGACGACGAGGCTCGCCACAGATCTCGCCACCCGCCTAAGAAGTTGGACAAGAGGAGAAAAATAACTTCTCAGACCATCACTGACTCCACGGTACAACCATCATCTGGACTGCCAGCTTGCAATACCAGGAGTAGGGCGCGTACACAGGAGTACAACGCGCGCACGAATCAGGGCGCAGGGGTACAACGCCCGCACCAATCAGGTCGCGTCTGAGCCCTGATTGGTTACCAGGCCAGGCTATATAAGGAGGCACGAAGTGAGCTCATGCCATTCGACTGCCGTCCGTCACAGACTCAGCATCGACTCCTGAAGATGGAAAGCCACAGCTTTTCGAAACGTCGAGGAAGAACGGTTCTTTTTAGAGCCATCAACTCAAAACACAGGGCAAATCACCGCAGAATCCACATCTACATCTACCAGCGGCCCTGAAAGCCTAAGAATCCATATATATATATATATATATATAACCTACAGTTACAGACCAACAATCAACGCCTCATTTAATACATGCAGATGATCTACAAGTAAATGAATCGACGGTCAGAGTGACAAGATCCATGACGAAAAACGTAAAGACGGACATGTAGTGACTTTGCAACACAAGCTTTGCAATGCTTTCATTGAATGGTATTAATTCGTCATGTGTGCAGTGATTTCTTTTGTTGACTTTTATTGTTTTTTCTCTCCAGTTTTGTTCTGTATTTATCAATGTAATGTAGTTTTCGTTTTTTATATTTAAAGTTGTATTGGCCCTGAGGATGATGGGTGAAATCTCATCGAAACGTCGGCCCAATGAAAATATACGTGGCATTATAACCGAAAAACCTAGTTCATTTATTATATATATATATATATATATATATATATATATATATATATATATATATATATATATATATATTCTGTTGTAGGCTTTCGTGTATATATATATATTATAAGATATTTTTGTAAACAAATTGAATCGATATGATCAGTAATGAGATTGCAAGGTGAATTTTCTTATGAAAATGAGAATCCATGGCGTAGAAATGAAGAGGTATTGGAAGTTTGAGATTGGACTGCCATGTATGGAAAATGGTGTCGAATTAAAGAGTTCTGGATGCCTAAAAGTAGACGTCAAGAAAAGAGTAATCCAAATTTCTTTTCTTTGACGATAGTAGTGGTGGTGGTGGTGGTGGTGCAATCTTTATCGTTTGGGCGGCGTGAGCAATTTAATGCTCTATAAATATAACCTCTAATATTTATATAATTTTCGCTTGAATTGAGATAAATCCATCTATAAAACACCCTTTGAATATTTAAATCTAAAAGACAACATTTTATGAGCTGAAAAGAAAATTTGTTTAACATTATTGATAAGACCTTCCTCTTGTATCTGCCTTTGAGAGGAAGTGGAGAAAATTACGAGTCCACATTATAAGGAATGGACTTCCCGGACGACTGTTTGTGAAATGGAGAGGGATATAGCAACACAGACTTTATTTTAATAGGTTCCATTTACACAGCCATTACACGTTTTGTTTTCCCAACGGGAGAACTAACTATTGGCACACCTTAAGAACGTTTGCTTGTTATTGCTGGGTAAATGAATATTACCGTTAAGTCTGACGATAAAAACGGGTTGCGTCAATTCATTTAAAGACAGTACTTTCAATTTGTTATCTGCGACCAACATGTATAGGTAATTTTGTATGTGTGTGTATGTGTAACCTTACGAAGAAAAGGTAGAAGGTAGAAAGGTTGAAGATTCTCTTGTTCGTGTTTTATTTCTTGACAAAAGTTGGTAAAACACTAGACGCGTCGGTTAAAAAAAATATTTCTGTTTTATAACATACACAGAGTTATCTCAAAACAAAGTAAAATTTTGTTTATGTTTAAATAAGTGTTTGTTAATTTGTGACGAAATTCTATTCAGTAGGTACTATTGCATATTATTGCATACAATTATTATTATTTTTGTTGTTGTTGTTGTTGCATATTGTATTGTTAATAAGTTTATACCGTCGTGTATGAGGCCAATTCCCATTGCTTCTCCATCCCTATTATTGTTCCTGTGTTTTTACCCATACCTAAAAGTTGAACCATGGACTTAACAATTAAACACCCCAACTTTTTTCAAACCAAAATGAATTAAATCATTTTTGAGATTTCACAAATATGATGTATTCAATTACTTATTCTCTTTACCTATGCCTTAATTTAACCGTCAATAACAACGGTGCAAATTATTATGAAGTTGAATGTTTCTAAACTAATGCACTACAAACAAGCTAGAGAACACGGTCGTGTTGAGCATTTTTATTATGGAAACGCATTTAGACCGTACGAGACTACGAGGATGAGTGAACGTCTTGAAGTTTGTGGTCGGTTTATGGTCATGGTTTTAGTATAAAATTTAATTTCAAAATACTCACCATTCTAATTTGTAACAATTTCCTCGCATAGCTAACGTGCAGAACGTTAACATAAAGTTAACTATGCAAAGAACATGTAAACCATTAACTAACACCATAATAATAATATGATGATGTAGGTTCTAGTATCTAAACTTGCATCTCCCCAGGGTGAAGTGCTCGTAAAATATGTTGTTGTAAACTGGGTGCTCACCATGAATCGCAGTTTTATGTGCGGGGGATGACGTGGGTGGGTGGTTGCAAAACAACAGTGGTTTGTAATAATTTGAATTCTCAGTTTTACGAGCAAACATTTACTAGTCCAATACCAACCGAAAATGCGCCACGTGTATCATCCAGCCCTTTTGTTGTATAAATCTGGACTTTCAAGCATATTTCCAAACAAAGGAGATTTATGCTAGAATAAAATCCAGATCCGTTGAACTATTGCTCAAAACATCCCTCACTATTCAAGCTTGTAACATTACTCTGCTAACGATATGACGCACTAAATTGATTCGATTTCTATTCGCCTTCTTTATAAAACATTAATTTTAGGATATGAATAAGAGCATTCGAGTGTATCTAGCGGCGACACTTAGACAGTTATGTGGACAGAGGGATACTATAGACCTAGACACTATAATTAGTGGTGACGTCACGCAACATGGTTGCCCTTAGCAACGAGCAAAATTGATCCAAACAAACTTTGGCGCCTGCAGTAACCAAATACACAATACTTCATAGACTCATATCTTGTACATAATAAAACTAAAATGATAAGCCTTTGTATAATATTGTATTAGTAGGTCTTTAACTCATTCAGTGGAATCGTCCATTTTAATGGACTCCAATTTTCAAAATTTATATCAGGGTAAAGGATAGTTTTTTCAATTTGACCTTAATTTTTTTTCCGTGCATTAAAAATAGATACATTTTTTCCCATCCCGATTGGACAAAAAGTGCCTTTTTAGAGCAAATTGAAAATACACATCTGCAAAAATGGCTAAAAATGAAAAAAATATGGTTTGTCCCGGAAAAGTAATTTATTTGTAGTAAATTGCTACTATTTGAGTTACAAAAACTGTAAAATATGCAAAAAATTCAGAAAACAATCTTGTTTTAGGAATGAACATAAAATTAACATCTTAACCTAAAATGAAGCTTTAATTCAAAATCCAAAATTTCCCAAAATTCCTTAAAAACACGATTTTTTTTTGAAAAACACTAAAAATCTTAGAAAAAAAATCAATATTTTGAAAACATTGCTGAAAATAACTTAATTCTGGCCAATTTAATTCTCCACTGAATGGGTTAATTTGATTATAAACATACTAGAAGTCAAAATATAATGTTACTTTTAAGAGACATCACCAAAAATATTACTCATTGGTTTCTTATGGGAACTAAATCGTGTTTGGAATCAAAACGGGGCCTTTGCTATGCGTTGCCATGGTCGGCTTGTGATGGAATTACGTTACACTATTAGTGCCATTGAATAATGTGATGACGAGATGGGCAACATCGCATATTTACATAAACACGGTACAAATCAATTTGCAGATTTTAAAACTACTATAGCCGGTTCACATCTTCATAATATTCAATAATGCTAATAATTTTGTTAAATTTTCAATGAACCACATTAATGCATGTATAATTTCTACTCAAGACGAAACCTCTACATGCAGAGAGCATTTTCTTAATCTAAGACTTAATGTTATTTTAATTCAAACTTATTTCTTTAGGTCGTTTGCAATTTAAATTAAAGAGGAATTGAGGCCAATCGACACTAAAAACCGTGAGGACGTTGACTTAATCGCAACCGTATAAATAAGGGATCTGTGCAGTGTTCACTGCGGAGAGCTCAGCAAGTTTTCTCTGTGAGATATCTGAACAGTGTTACTTCATTCAGACATGTCGTCGTGTTAAATTTGAGTAATACATTTCTTATTTTATGTTTCTTGCTTAATACATTCGGTGTGATTATTATAGCAACACGTGAGAGACTACGTCGGCAATTCGACGTCAAGCATTATATATTCTTCAATTATTGTAGGCTGAACGAAGCAAAACAAAGGATTTTAGATTTGCGCTATTTTCAATTTTCTCGGTCTCCATTTAATATGATTAAAGGGGTATTCACCAGCTAAACTCAAAAATATATTTCATTCAGGCTAATTAGTTATGAATTTAGAAATTACCAAAAAAAATATTGGGTTCACCATGACCTGATTTTTTTTTATCAAACTTGGTATTTTTCGAGCTAGGTCCCATCGGCTAAATTCTCCCAAAATAAATAATATTGGACGATCTTTAGGCCCCGTGACCTTAGAGAATTTTGACACAAAATCTACAGCTTTTTCTGTAAATCCTCTATATTTTGTTTTGTAATTTGGGTAAGTGGTTCGGTCAAAATATGCTTATTACCAAGAAGGGGTGCGATTTTAGAATGCATATTTTTGCGTGTTTGAGTGTATATTTGTGCACAGTTTCAAGACACAATGTTATAAAGGGTCATTTTAGATTGGTACGATGCTCTAGTATCTATGTGGAACAAAAAAGAAGCAGGTTAAAGTAGATTTAAGAAATTTCCCAAAACGCTAAATCTTGCAAATTTCTGGATCAAAAAATTGAAAAATTGATGTTAAATCACAGTTACAAGATATCAAATTTTAACCGGTCATTTTAATGAAGTATTATGCTTTATATTATGTGGTAAAAAATATTTTTAGGGGTAAAAGCCCCTTTAAATAATTCCATAAAATGATAAAGGATCTTAGTCATTATTGATAAATAGCCATTATTTTGATTTTCAGGATTTTAGGTTATTTAAAAGCGTTGACTGCAAAATTTGAAAATTGATAAAAATGGCAAAACTCCCACGGTAAGATTATTGCTTCGAAGTTTTTACGTGGATACAGTGATTCCAAAATCACAATTCCGTCCCCACTATTCTTCTCGACCCTTCGTACTTCAAAGTTAACTTTAATGAAGATTATCTAGGGTTGAACAATTTACTAACGGTTGCCAACTAAATGAATACAGTCTCGTCATTAACAGGTACGGCCAAGTAAGGTATGAAAGTCCAAGTTGCTGTTGGAATACAAGTTTAGCTTTTGCAATTCCCACGTACATACGAGAACTTGTCATTCAGTAAATTATTGTTTCGGTGCATCAATAGGGTCAACCGCCAACTCTTGTTGCCGCAACTACCGAACGGGCATTACATAGTGCGGATTTGCGGTATCGGCTGAATGTGAATGTGTATAACAATTTGGTTCAATGGAGATAATTCAAACAAAAATATATTACTATCATTACGGAAACTGTTCGATGGCAGAACATTGGCTGATGAGGAGAGCAGCGAATTCAATTCGACCACAAACACACACACAATACAGGTTCAAGTTTGGCTTTATACGAGCTTTCAACTTGGATCTAGTCAACTCACTTCCATTTAAATGATGGCTCAGTGTGAAGGGGTACTCATAGTCCGGGGTCTATCCAAATTGACCTAGGACAAACTGCAATAGAAGCGAATTTGGTATCATTGGATTCAGAAAAAAACTAAATAACCCATAAAGAATCTCCTAAAATCCGGGGGGGGGTAATCATCCCCTATTTAAAAATGTAATAAAATTAATTTAAAAAAATGTTATTTTGAGACCTAGTAACCATGGTATCTGATGAAAGATTATTTAAGGGTCTTTCAAATTAAAAATATTTCAATGGCTTTAAATTAATTTTGTGGCCAGAAAAGGTCAATGAAGGTCAAATTTGGTATTTTTTTAATATATTTTGGTAAACGTTATTCTATTGGCTCAATAATGTTTGATGATTGTCTCATTGTTGTCAAAATTAGTAAATAGACCACACTTGATAAGGTATAAGTCAATAATGGCAGACAAAGGTTATTACTATTACAATCTGTAGGACCATGAACCTACGAGTATGTAGTCAAAAATCTATTTACTTACGTTAAGGCGCATTCAAATCATGTTAGATAATAGTATAATTCACCGATAGAGGTTTCTCACTTATTACGCATCAAGAATATAAATTTGGGACGTACCTGCATCAAAACCGTCACTTTAAAATTCTTACTGAAAGTTTTTCTCATGGATTTTAAAATATATATTCGACAACATCTTAGATAATGACCCATTATGTAGCCTCGTAAAGACCCACGTTTTTTGCGTTTTCAAAGTGTTTCCCAGCCGCCATGAAACGTGAAATGAACTTTGAATACGTCATAATCAGAGCTATTTAGGTACCTGACAACCCTCTTCGTCTTCGTCTTCGTCTTCGTCTTCGTCTTCGTCTTCGTCTTCGTCTTCGTCTTCGTCATTATTATTATTATTTTTATTATTTTTATTATTCCTGGATGTTGATAAACTATCTTTGCTACCTGGTTATGCCTATTGAGATACCATGTGTAAGAGGTGTACCTTAGGTAAGAGGTGGAAAGGGAATGTTACTGTGTACTCAACACATGGCGGGCTCACTCGTCTAACAACGACTTTCGCGTTTTCTCGTTATAGATTCGAAGTGAAATATGGCTTGTCGTGTTGATATACCACACACACACGAAATCTTCTACCTACCCATTATGAATTGTTCAATTGGGTCGTGGAAAGGTTACGATTGCTAAGCTAATGGTCATTTACATGATCGGCTCGAAATATTCAAGTATGTGAAACTTGTATATCTTCAATGCATTAAAAGAAAAATAATGTTTCGTCACGAATATTATACCAGCACCATCTGCTAACAATTTGTGTACAATGTCATTTAGCCATTAAATAGTCTCACAAATAAAATTATTTCAATGTTTATTTAATTCCGTATATCAAAATGGGAAGCGATAATAATTGCAAATAGATTAAATAATTGTAGACTCATCGTCAACACTGACAAAAAAACAATGACAACAAGTGACATTCGTAATCGATTAAATTAGAGTACATTATCATAAGAGCTTATGTTTGATAAGTTCAGTTGTCAAAAGGAATCCTTTATATGATCGTCTCAATTCTCATGGTGATCATGAAAGTCTTGTTGGAAACGAAATGCGTAATTATTGTTCATGCGATTTTATTTCTTCGAGGTGCAAGTTCAAAGATCAATCTAAAAGAAACATCAGAACTCATTTATGACATAAATAATTTCTTTAAATCTAATTGCGTTTTCTTGGTAGTTAACAATTGTTTTCAGAATGAAGTTCAAAAAGACATTCAAAGGGATTTGTCAGAAGAATTTGTGCAATCTGCAACATTAAGCACACAACTTCTTATTAAATCTGCTAATCAAGTAAATGTTTAGACATGCAGACGTCCAGTATTTGTGTTTTTCAACGTGCAATCTTACGTACATGTTTCAAGTCATATAATGCAAGACTTGGATTATTTCAATCCAGTTTGGTTATTTATTATCGGCAACGATGAAGACTTAGAAGAAAGTCTCTACAACATCAACATCCCGTTCCTTGTTGCTCAAAACAAAGAAAAAACAGTCAAACTAATTGAACTTTTCCGAGTAGCCGAACATCAACCTCTTCTGCACTACATCTTCGGATATTGGAGTTCTGCTTCTGAACTCAATATTTCAAATGTACCCTTCTACGAAAGACGCAATAATCTCGAGGGAAAAGTTTTCAGAGCAACTTTGTTAAATGGAGACCCACTGACAAATGCAAGAAATTCCTATAAACACATCCAGCTAGGTGGTGTTATAAGAGACGTATGGAATATTCTGGAAGCACATTTAAAATTTACAGTTGGCTTCACCTCACCAAGTCAAGGGTCTAAGGGAGATATCTTGAGAAATGGAACTTGGAATGGAATAATCGGTCAGATAGTTAACAAGGAAGCCGAAGTTGCCCCCGCTGGTATGTCTGTAACCAGGGAACGTGTTGATTACATAACATTTACAACATCAATTCATTCCTCTCCAAAAAAGGTTTTCATTCGTGATCCGTCGCGTCACAGAAATCATAAACTAAACAGTTTAATATCACCTTTTAATCACCAGCTCTGGGCGGAATTTCTAGCGTCTGTAGTCTAAATATCCTTCTATCTCTCGACAGAATAACTTTCATGTTTGGCATCATAACGGAAAGTCTTTCCCTATTTGATGCTTTTTATCTTGTTTTTTAAACAATTTTCTGCAATCAGTGTGTTTCAGAAATAACACCTTCCAATACAACATCGAAACGGATTGTCTTGCTAACTTCTCTTCTTCTGGGAATTATTGCCATTGTAAGTTACTCTTGTTCAGTGGTATCTAGTTTTGCTGGAGTCTTACCTTACATGCCTTTTAACACTCTTCAGGGTTTGTTAGACGATGGAACGTATTCTGTGGGTACCGTTGTTGAATCAAGCGATTACTTCTCTTTAAAAAATGCCAAGGATGGAATTGAAAAAGAAATTTATGACAAACTTTTATTTAAAAATAGGAAAAACTTACCTTCATCGTATGCAGATGGTAATAAGTTGTTATGTGCAGACAAGTATGCTTTTTTATGGGAGTCCAATCCTATTACTCGCACAATTGGAAATTGGCCTTCGTTTTAGTGTCGTGAAAAAGTTACGCGATTACTAAGTACAAGATCAATTCCATAATCGGATATGTTTGTAAAGCTTCCATGCTATAAAGGAAAAAAATTGTTTAATCACGAATATTATACAAATACCCATCTGCTGACAATATGTGTTTGTCCTTCAGCCATCAAATGAAGTATCACACAGAAAAATATATTAATTAATTTCGAAATGAAAAACTGGGCAGCGTTAAAAAACAATCAATATCATAATTGTGGACTCTTCGTCAACAATAACTTAGAAGCGACATGTGTTATTGATTGATACAGAATTCGTTGTCGTTTGAGGTTGAAGAGCTTGTGTTTAAAAACTTCAGTTGTCAAAAGGAATCCTTTATATGCGCGTCTCAATTCTCATGAAAGATGATAATGAAAGATTTGTTGGAAACGAAATGCGTAATTATTGTGCATGCGATTTTACTTATTCAAAGTGCAAGTTCAAAGATCAATCTAGTAGAAACATCAGAACTTATTATGATATAAATTATTACTTCAAATCTAATTGTGTTTTCTTAATAACCGATAATTGTTTAGAGGATGAAGTTCAAAAAGACATTCAAATACTTTTGTCAGAAGAATTAGTGCAATCTGCAACATTAAGCACCCAAGTTCTTATTAAAGATGCTATTCAAGTAAATGTTAAGACATGCAGACGTCCAGTATTTGTCTTTTTTAACGTACAATCTTACGCACATGTTTCGAGTCTTATTTTGCAAGACTTGGATTATTTAAATCCAGTTTGGTTATTTCTTATGGGCAACGATGAAGATTTAGAAGAAAGTCTCTACAATATCAACATCCCGTTTAATAGTGAATTCCTTGTTGCTCAATCCACAGGAAAAACAATCAAACTAATTGAACTTTTCCGAGTGGCCGAACATCAACCTCTTCAGCACTTCATCTTCGGATGTTGGAGTTCTGCTTCTGGACTCAATATTTCAAATGTACCTTTCTACGAAAGACGCAATAATCTTGAGGGGAAAGTTTTCAGAGCAACTATGTTAAAAAGTGACCCACTGACAAATGCAAGTAAATCTAATAAACACATCACACCAGGTGGTGTTATTATAGGAGACGTATGGACTATACTGGAAGCACATTTAAAATTTTCAACTGAATTCACCTCACCAAGTCAAGGGTCGTGGGGAACTAAATTTAAAAATGGAACTTGGGATGGAATAATCGGTCAGATAGTTAACAAGGAAGCCGAAGTCTCCCTTGTAAGTCTGGCTATGACCAGAGTACGTGTTGACTACATAACGTTTACAACACCAACTCATTCCTCTACAACAAAGGTTTTCATTCGTGATCCATCGCGTCACAGAAATCAAAAATTAAAAAGTTTAATATCACCTTTTAATCACCAGCTCTGGGCGGCATTTCTCGCGTCTGTAGTTTTAATATCCATCACATGGCTATCTCTCGACAGAATAACTTTCATGCTTGGCATCATAACTGAAAGTCTTTCCATTTTTGAGGCTTTTTATCTTATTTTTAAGACAATTTTCTGCAATCAGGGTGTTTCAGAAATAACACCATCTAATGCAACATCGAAACGAATTGTCTTGCTAACTTCCCTTGTGCTAGGAATTATTGCTGTTGCAAGTTACTCATGTTCTGTGGTATCCAGTTTTGCTGTAGTCTTACCTTACATCCCTTTTAACACTCTTCAGGGTATGTTAGACGATGGAACGTATTCTGTGGGTACCTTTGTTGATACAAGAGTTTACTTCTCTTTAAAAAATGCCAAGGATGGAATTGCAAAAGAAATTTATGATAAACTTGTATTTAAAAATCGGAAAAATTTACCATCATCATATGCAGATAGTAATAAGCTGTTATGTGCAGACAAGTATGCTTTTTTTATGGCAGTACAAACCTATTACGCAATCAATTGGAATTGTTCTTTGGTTCCCTTGGAAGAAAAGTACGCAAAAGATGAGGTCAGCATAGGATTTTCAAAATCGAGTCCGTATGTTGGTGTTTTCAACGATAACATTCAGAAATTGAAAAGTGGGGGTATACTGAAAAAGATTTTGAGTGACAAGGTTCCCAGGACAGCGTTCACGGTAGAAGGTGTAAATGCTATAAGCTTTAAGACAGCTTTCCCAATCCTCTCTCTTTTAGTTGGAGGCATTTGCTTAGCGCTTATATTCTTTGGTCTGGAATGTTTGTTCTTTTACCTTATTTGAAATTGATTGGTTAAATTGGACAATGTTTTGTTGTCTTTGGTTGTCGCATTCAAAACCAGATTGGCTGTCCTTTGCTTACGAATTTAAAAACCTATAGCCTGATTTGGTTACCATGGGATTGAAAACGAGGTGGAATTAAAACATTTTCCTTGAAATTTTGAATGCAGAATGTATCTGGCAACCCATTGTTTCCTACCGCAGTGATACAAATATTAATCTTAATTAAAACACAATTCATTATGTATAAACCAAGGTCATGTTTTGTTTAAAAAATATATTCCTAAGCTATTCCAGCTTCTTCAACAAGTTCCCTTTGTCATTTTTTCTGTGTTCATCCTTTGCAATCTATCTTTTAAAATGTACTGTCCTGTGATAATGTCCTTCGTTTCAGTGTCGTAAAAAAGTTTCTCGATTACTTAGTTCAAGATTTATTACATGATAAAATAAAAATATGTTTGTAAATCTTCCATGCTACAAAGTAAACATAATGCATGTGTAGTCACGAGAATATTATGCAAATACTAGCTCTGCCGACAATTTGTGTACATTGTCCTTTAGTCATCAAATGTAGTATCTCACAACAATGACTTAAGAAGTGACATGTGTAAACGATTTATATAGAATCCAGTGTCATTTGAGTTTTAAGGGCTTGTGTTTAATAACATCAGATGTCAAAAAGAATCTTTTATATGAACGTTTTAATTCTCATAGTGATCTTGAAATTCTTGTTGGAAACGAAATGCGTAATTATTGTGCATGCGATTTTATTAATTCAAAGTATAAGTTCAAAAATTGGACACATAAAAATATATTAATGATGTAAATTATTACTTTAAATCTAATTGTGTTCACTTTATTATCAACAATTGTTTAGAGAATGAGTTTCAAAAAGCCATTCAAAGGCATTTGCCATTAGAATTAATACAATCTGCATCATTGGCACCCAAGTTGTTATTAAACCTGCTAATCAAGTAAATGTTAAGTCATGCATACATCCAGTATTTTGGTTTTTCAACGTACAATCTTACGTACATGTTTCAAGTCATAGCACTTGGATTTTTTAAATCCAGTTTATTTATTTCCTATGGTCATCGATAAAAACTAAGAATCAAGTCTTAACAACATCAACAACCCGTTCAATTGTGAATTCCTTGTTTGCTCAAGCCATAGGAAAAACGTTCAAACTAATTGAACTTTTCCGAGTGGCCGAACTTCAACCTCTTCAGCACTTTATCTTTGGATATTGGTGTTCTGTTTCTGGATACAATATTTCAAATGTACCTTTCTACGAAAAACGCAATCATCTTGAGGGAAAAGATTTCAGAGCAACTATGTTAAATGTTGACCCACTGACAAATGCAAGGAATTCTGATTAACACATCAAACTAGGTAGTGTTATACTATACGTATGGTATATTCTGGAAGCACATTTGAAATTTTTAACTGAATTTACCTCACCAAGTCAAGGGTTTAAGGAAATTATATTGAGAAATGGATCTTGGGATGGAACAATCGGTCAGATAGTTAACAAGGAAGCCGAAGTCTCCCCCGAAGGTATGGCTATAACCAGAGTCCTTGTTGACTGCATAACATTTACAACACCTACTCATTCATCTACAACAAAGGTTTTCATTCGTGATCCGTCGCGTCAGAGAAATCATAAACTAAAAAGTTTAATATCACCTTTTAATCACCAGCTGTGGGCGGCATTTCTCGCGTCTGTATTGTTGAATCAAGCTTATACTTCTCTTTAAAAAATGCAGAGGATGGAATTGCAAAATAAATTTATGACCAACTTGTATTTTAAAATCGGAAAAATTTACTATCATCATTCGAGTCTTTGAGAATACAAGTGGTGTAGGCCTAACTCAATATTTTCCATTCTGAGATAAATTGAGGTAAAGATAGGTCATTAAGAAAATCGCTGGGAATGCATTTGGTTTTTGTGATGTTTACAACAGTTGCACAAAGATTAAACTTAAATTTGTATCATTTTGATATTTCGAAATCTTGAGAAATAAAGGTGGAATTTAATTGTTTCTGTATTTACAACACTAGTGCTTTAATTTTAAACCAAATTGCAGATACATTGATTGGATGAGTGACGTACACCACTAGTACTGTATAAGTAGCACTCGACATTGTAATGATAATATGGTACTAGGGAATTAAACAGTAATAATATGTTTTCATTGACTTCATTAGAAATCATAATATCTGTCCATATCTGCCAAAGCAGCCATTGCAATGCATTGAAGAATGATATACTCTACTTGAGCTGTGAACAACTTCTCATAACTGTTAACAAGAAATGACTTGCGGTGCTATCTAGCAGTGAAAACATTAACTCACACTTACACCACTTTACAAAAATGTACCTCTTCCAACTCTTTACCGCTCCTAACTCAAATGTGACAAAAAGTGAGTTACACCACTTGTTTTCTCAGGATATAGTAACAAGCTGTTATGTGCAGATACATACACACATATTCACATTAACACTCAAATTCACACTCACACTCGCCATTATTTTTGTATTATATTTTTGGTGTTATCAATGAGTAATGTTTTGTGTTTTTTTGTGTGTTTCTAATACTGAGATTATTGAGTATATTGTTATGATGTGTTTCGTATTGTTGAGTGTGTTTGGTATATTCCTATTATTGTATTGTGCATATTGTTCTGGTGGTAAGACACTTTGTGTTATGAGGCTTTGCTCTAATTCTTACCTCCACCAATGTAAGTATTAGATATCACGTTGGAATAAATAATAATAATATGTATGCTTTTTTTATGGGAGTCCTATCCAATTAGCCCTACGCATTCAATTGGAATTGTTCTTTGGTACCCTTAGAAGAATGTTACCTATAGGCCAGCATAGGATTTTCAAAGTCAAGTCCGTATGTTGATATTTTCAACGATAACATTCTGAAGCTGAGAAGTGGGGGTATACTGAAAAAGATTATGAATGACATGGTTCCCAGGAAAGCGTTCATTGTAAAAGGTGTAAACGCTATAAGCTTTCAGACAACTTTTCCAATCCTCTTTATTATAGTTGGTGGCATTTCCTTAGCGCTTATATTCTTTGGTCTGGAATTTTTTAAATTTACCTTATTTAAAATTGATTGGTTAAACTAGTCAATGTTTGTTGTATTTGGTTGTCGCATTTAAAACCATAGTGGCTGACCTCTGATGACGAAACCAAGGACCGATAGCCCGAATTGGTTACCATGGGATTGAACACGAGATGGAATTAAAACACTATTCTTAGCTTTTTTCAATGCAGAAAGTATCTAGCAACCCATTGTTTCCTACCGCAGTGATACAAAAATTAATATTTATTAAAACACAATTCTTTATTCTTAAACCAATTGGTAGCTATTCCAGCTTCTTCGTCAAGTTATCTCTGTCATCATTTTCTAAGTTTACAATCTTTGAAATGTATTTTCCCAACCACCGAAGTAAAAAAAAAAAATTAGTCTATTTTTCCTACTAATACTGTCCTTCGTTTTAGTGTCGTGAAAAAGTTACGCGATTACTTAATTCAAGATCTATTACATGATCGGATCAAAATATGTTTGTAAAACTTCCAGTCTTTAAAGAAAAAATAATGTTTAGTCATTAACATTGTACAAATACCCTCTGCGGACATTTTGTGTACAACGTCCTTCAGCCATCAATTGAAGTATCTCTCAGAAAAATTAATTTAATTTATTTATTTCGTGTGAAAAACTGGGCAGCGGTAACAAAAGAAAATCAATGTGATTTGTGGACTCTTCGTCAACAATGACTTAGAAGTGACATGTGTTAACGATGAATATAGTATTTATTGTCATTTAGGGTTTAAGAGCTTGCGTTTAATAACTTCAGTTGACAAAAGGAATCCTTTATATAAAAGTCTCAATTCTAGAGGTGGTCATGAAAGTCTTGTTGGAAACGAAATGCGTTATGATTGTACATGCGGTTTTATATTTTATTCAAGGTGCTAATTCAAAGATCAGTCTTGTAGAAACATCAAATCTCATTAATGATATAAGTTATTGCTTTAAATCTAATTGTATTTACTTAATAACCAATCATTTTTGGGAGAATGAAGTTCAAAAAGACATTCAAACGCATTTGTCAGTAGAATTATTGCAATCTGCAACATTAAGCACCCAAGTTCTTATTAAACTTGCTTATCAAGTAAATGTTAAGTCATGCAGACGTCCAGTATTTGTGTTTTTCAACGTACAAACTTATATACATGTTTCAAGTCATATATTACAAGACTTGGATTATTTAAATCCAGTTTGGTTATTTCTTATCGGCAACGATGAAGACTTAGAAGAAAGTCTCTACAACATCAACATCCCGTTCAATTGTGAATTCCTTGTTGCTCAATCCAAAGGAAAAACAATCAAACTAATTGAACTTTTCCGAGTGGCCGAACATCAACCTCTTCAGCACTACATCTTCGGATATTGGAGTTATGCTTCTGGACTCAATATTTCAAATGTACCTTTCTACGAAAGACGCAATACTCTTGAAGGAAAAGTTTTCAGAGCATCTATTTTAAAAAGAGACCCACTGACAAATGAAAGGAAATCTGATAAACACATCAAACTAGGTGGTGTTATAAAAGATGACATATGGAATATCTTGGAAGCACATTTGAAATTTTCAACTGAATTCACCTCACCAAGTCAAGGGTCGTGGGGAACTAAATTTAAAAATGGAACTTGGGATGGAATAATCGGTCAGATAGTTAACAAGGAAGCCGAAGTCGGCCTTGTAAGTCTGGCTATGACCAGAGTACGTGTTGACTACATAAAATTTACAACACCAACTCATTCCTCTACAAAAAAGGTTTTCATTCGTGATCCGTCGCGTCACAGAAATCATAAACTAACAAGTTTAATATCACCTTTTAATCACCAGCTCTGGGCGGCATTTCTAGCGTCTGTAGTTTTAATATCCATCACATGGCTATCTCTCGACAGAATAACTTTCATGTTTGGCATCATAACGGAAAGTCTTACCCTATTTGATGCTTTTTATATTGTTTTTAATACAATTTTCTGCAATCAAGGTGTTTCTGAAATAACACCTTCCAATGCACCATCGAAACGGATTGTCTTGCTAACTTCTCTTCTTCTGGGAATTATTGCTGTTGTAAGTTACTCTTGTTCTGTGGTATCTAGTTTTGCTGTAGTCTTACCTTACATGCCTTTTAACACTCTTCAGGGTTTGTTAGACGATGGAACGTATTCTGTAGGTACCTTTTGTTGATACAAGTGTTTACTTCTCTTTTAAAAATGCCAAGATTGGAATTGCAAAAGAAATTTATGACCAACTTGTATTTAAAAATAGGAAACATTTACCATCATCATATGCAGATAGTAATAAGCTGTTATGTGCAGACAAGTATGCTTTTTGTATGACAGTCCAATCTTATTACTCGTACAATTGGAATTGTTCTTTGGTTCCCTTGGAAGAAAGTTACTTAAAAGATGAGGTTAGTATAGAATTTTCAAAATCGAGTCCGTATGTTGGTGTTTTCAACAATATCATTCAGAAATTGAAATGTGGGGGTATACTGAAAAAGATTTTGATGGACAGGGTTCCCAGGAAAGCGTTCATGATAAAAGGTGTAAAAGCTATAACCTTTAAGACTGCTTTCCCAATCATCTCTCTTTTAGTTGGAGGCATTTGCTTAGCGCTTATATTCTTTGGTCTGGAATTTTTGTTCTTTTACCTTATTAGAATTTGATTGGTTAAACTGGAGAATGTTTTGTTGTCTTTGGTTGTCGCAATTAAAACCAGAGTGGCTGACCTTTGCCTTCGAAATAAAAAACCGATAGCCCGATTTGATTACCATGGGATTGAAAACGAGATGGAATTAAAACACTTTTCCTAGAAATTTTGAATGCAGAAAGAATGTATCTAGCAACCAAATGTTTTCTACTGCAGTAATACAAAAATTAATCTTACTTAAAACACAATTCTTTATACATAAACCAAGGTCATGTTTTATTTAACAAACAATATTTCTAAGTTATTCCAGATTCTTCATTAAGTTCTTTCTGTTACATTTTTTGATGTTTAAACCTTTGCAATCTCTCTTTTTTAAATGTTATTCCATCAGCTCCGAAGTTTAAAAAAAAATTTCAACGATTTTTCCTACTAATTCTGTCCTTCGTTTTAGGGTTGTGAAACAGTTACGTGATTACTAAGTTCAAGATCAATTATATGATTGAATCAAAATATGTTTGTAATCCTTCCATGATATAAAGGAAAAATAATGTTTGGTCACGAATAATACACAAATACCCTCCGCTGACAATTTGTATATAATATCCTTTAGTCACAACATGAAGTATCTCACAGAAAAACAAATTTAATTTATTTGTATGATAAACTGGGCAGCGGTTATAAAAAAAGTCAATGTGCTATGTGGACTCTTCGTCAACAATGACTTAGAAGTGACAATTGTGTTATCGATTTATATAGAATCAATTATCATTTGAGGTTTAAGAGCTTTTGTTTAATAACTTTAGTTGCCAAAAGGAATCCTTTATATGAACGTCTTAATTCGCTCTCATAGTGATCATGAAAGTGTTGTTGGAAACGAAATGCGTAATTGTAAATGTCATTTTATTTATTCAAGCTGCAAGTTCAAAGATCAATTTAGTAGAAACACTCAGAACTCATAAATGATATAAATTATTACTTTAAATCTAATTGCGTTTTCTTGGTAATAAATAATTGTTTTCAAGAATGAAGTTCAAAAGGGCATTCAAAATCATCTGTCAGTAAAATTAGTGCGAACTGCAACATTATGCACCCAAGTACTTATTAAACCTGCGTATCAAGAAAATGTTAAGTTCTGCAGACGTCCAGTATTTGTGTTTTTCAACATAAAATCTTACGTACATGTTTCAAGTCATATATTGCAAGAATTGAGTTATTTAAAGCCAGTTTGGTTATTTCTTATCGGCAACGATGAAGATGTAGAAGAAAGTCTCTACAACATCAACATCCCGTTCAATTGTGAATTCCTTGTTGCTCAAAACAAAGGAAAAACAATCAAACTAATTGAACTTTTTCGAGTGGCCGAACATCAACCTCTTCAGCACTACATCATCGGATATTGGAGTTCTGCTTCTGGACTCAATATTTCAAATGTACCTTTCTACGAAAGACGCCATAATCTTGAGGGAAAAGTTTTCAAAGCAACTATAAATAGTGACCGTCTGATAATATCAAGGAAACCCTCGCATACTAAACACTTTTTAAAAAAGAGCTCATCCATGAACGCGACTAAAAAAGCGTTCGTGAAGCGGCCTAGTTGAGATGTTCATATAAAGGATTCCTTTCGACAACTGAAGTTATCAAACACAAGCTCCTAAACCCCAAATGAAAATGTATTCTAATTTTTGTTTAGGAGCTTGTGGTTTGATAACTTCAGTTGTCGAATCGAATCCTTTATATAAACTTCTCAATTCTTAAGATGAACATGAAAGTTTTGTTGGTAACGAAATGCGCAATTATTGTATATGTCATTTTATTTATTTGATGTGCAAGTTTAAAGAACAGTCAGTAAGAAAAGTCAGAATTCAAGTAGCCAAAATATCGATGTTTGGTGAGTCAATTGTCAATCAAAAATGACAGAACTTTACCACCGCAAATAATTTTGGCATCGATTGTTTTATGGAGTTACAACTAAATCACTCGTGATGTTAATTTGTCAACAAGAATTTCAGTAACAAAGGTCAAGGGACGCAATTGGCATTCCTATATTAAACAAGTTTTGAAGAAACTGTCCTTTGTATATCAGGTTTTAACCGAATAGAATAGACGTTAAATAAATTAATACATCAATCAATAAAAATGGCAACCTGCATAATTTAATTTGCTTTCTTGCATATAATAAGTCACGTAGGCAACTGCGATGTAGATGTGAAAGAAACGACGCAGGTTATCACCACGCTGAAAGAGTATTTTTAATCTAGCTGTATTTTCTTAGTTGTAAATTGTGACATCGATTCCGTTCATGTTGACACTCAAAGGCAATCGTCACTAAATTTGGTGTCATCGATCACATTATGTATTCAAATTCAATTATCTCTTAACACTGTTATACTGTTATGTGCATACAAGTATGCTATTATTATGGCAGTCGAATCCTATTATATACTCACACAATTGGAGTTGTTCTTTGGTACCACAGAAATCGAACTGGAAAGGTAGGCCTACGCTCAGCATAGCATTTACAAAATCAAGTCCGTATGTAGGTATTTTCCACGATAAAATACTTACATTAAAAAGAGGCGGTGTACTTAAAAAAATATTTGAAATTATATCTAACAGTTGTGTTTCCAAGGAAAGTGTTCATGGCTAAAGGTGTCAATGCTCTTCACGCAGGCGGAAGGTATGAGCTTCACGACCTCGTTTTGCGGCCACGAGCCCTACATTAGCCTTCCTGCCCTTTGGGCAGGTACAATTCATTAAATAAATATAAGCTTTAAAGCAGCTTTCCCGTTATTCTAACTTTTGGTTGGTGGCATTTGTTTAGCGCTATTTGTCTTTTGTCTTGCAATTCTTTTCTTCAACCTGATTCACAAATTATTCGATGTAACTACTAACATTTATTTTTATTATTATTACTAGGAAATACCCAAAGTCGTTGTAAGACGAGTGAGTGAGCCATGATTTGAGTACATTCCCTTTACACCTCTTACCTAAGGCTTGATCTAGACAGCATGGGTCTTTGCTCCCCAGCCTAGGCTAGAGTAGCACATTATGGCCATACTTACAGTTGACGCGTCCTTATACCAACGGAACTCAAACCTCTATTTCCCGGGTACTTAACACATGACTCGCTCACTCGTCTAACAACAACTTTTGCTAATATTTAATACAATCCAGAAATTAAAAAATCCATCCCGATCGGGGTTCGAATTTTTAATTTCTGGATTGTATTAAACATCAACAATCCTACCTACGGGAGTGTTTCCCGACTATCCAAATCGAGAAACAACTTTTGCATTTTCCTAGTTTAGTAAGATAAGGCGCCTTTATACCAGGAATGTGGGAGACCCGGGTTCAAACAACGATTGGGATAATTTTTATTTCTGGATTGTATTACAAAATTATACAACATGTTTTGAAACGCATATGTTATACAGTACTATCGAGAACATAGCCAGTACGAAATGTTTGTAAAGATTGCAAGGTTTCTCCAGCGAAATATTTGGGAACCTTGAGCGTGTAAGATTCGATGCATGCACTCACCGCCTGACAAACATGGTTCGATAAGAATGACTTCTTGAAGAACAATACCATTGTCGTTAAATTGAATCTTTCACATTCACAGCCTTTTTATTTCCAATTAATTATTAGTTATTAATTTAAATCGCAATGGATTTTGCTCACTTTGTTAGCAATTCTCAGTCAATTTGCACTGGATGTCTGTTTAAAAATTTCAGCTCACTCTTTTCATCGATTCGGCTGATTTTTATAGTACAAACACACACACACACAGAATGACCGAAGTGCCGTTTGAGTTGAATTGTAGACTTCAATCGCTGCGCTTCCTTGTCTATAACTATTTAACTATTAATTATTTAAGGATTAATTTCGAGTGTTAAATTTTGTAATGCGAATATTAAACGGAGCTTCATTTAAAATTAAGGTACAAGCTTATAAAACCCTTGTGAGACCAGCTTTAGAATATGCAGGGGCAGTTTGGGATCCTTACTATGAATGTGAAATGGAATTGGAAAAGGTGCAGAGAAAAGCTGCCAGAAAGTTTAAGGCATTAAAAAAGTGGTGGACAGAAGAAACGGATTTAAATGTAAACAGATTAGGAGATATGAAAGTATGGGAAAGCTGACAAATGATTAAGGATGGGATACCTTGGATTTGAGGAGAAAAAAGACGGACTCTGTAAATTGTATAAGGCATCAAGGAATTATCCAGGCTGGGGAGAGATCAATAGTTGCCTCAAAAGGGGGATTTATAAGGGTAGGGGGGATCATGATTGGAAATTAAAAGAGATATTATTAAGACAGATGTAAGAAAATTATTATTTATTAAAAGAACAGCGTCTGAATGGAATTCGTTACCTGAGAGCACTGTACAGAAAGATGAGCTAATACATTTTAAAAGTTCTTTGGAAAATTTGTAAATTTGTAATATTATGAAACTGAGTATTTTAGTATTTTTAAATGTTAATATTGGACCTTGCCACCATACACAAATTTATATACCTGTAAGCTAATTAATAAATGTAAATGTAATACTATGCCAAATTATCATAATATTTCAAGTTATATAGTTCTACTGAGAAATTCAGCAATAATGTATTATTTTTTCTTGTAATAGGTGTTTTAAGATATTATTTCATGTCCATACAATCAATCAATATTTTGAGAGAGAAAATGTTGCGATGAACACTTAAACTTAAGTATCTGTTTGTCAAAGTAAGTTACTCCAATATATAACAATAATCCGCAAATCTAAGTCATACAAATATGTGAATCATACTGAAAATAGTATGCGTTGTTATTTTATCCATAATATGTAGGTCCTATGTGATGTTTAGCATTGGATAATATGAAAGTGGTAAGTGTAAACACCAATTTCTGTTAACTACTAACATGAATTTCTTTATCACTTGCTCTGGAAACACTTGCAAGATTCAAACACGGCGATAACAATTGACTGCCGATGGTGATTGCGTAGACCGCACTAGTAGAATGTTCCCAAGGGTTCCCGTATAACGATTGCCATTCCTGAATTGAATATCTGATGTGTGCATAGAGGGTGCAGGGCACGACGAAGCCAATCACGCCTACCAGACAGAAGTCCAAATCCAAACATTCCACCTCACGTTTTTGACAAGGTCGTTGTTTGCATTATTTGGAATCGATTCTACGAGAATGTATGTTCAATCAAAAGTAGCACATACATGGAAATAATTTTTGCGGAAAAATCGTAGATTAATAAGTAGAGATGTGCCAAAATGTTTTTTTAAAGTTTGAAAATTCGCGCCTTCAAAATAAAAATTCGCTATTTTTCGTTATTTACCAAAAAAATTGATAATGCACAAAAAAATCTAATTGAGCGAGCGAAGCGAGCGTCTCCACTTGACTCTTATGGCTCGAATGTCTGTTTTTTTTTTTTCTGTTACTGCTTCGATACAGGTCGCACCGTTTCTCTGATCGACCTGAAATTTTGCACACATGTACATACCACCTAGGCGGGTTGCTGTATAGTTTTGTGGCAAAATCGTTCAAAAAGTTAAAAAGTTACATTAAAGTTAATTGAAAGTTTTTTTTCAAACTTTAACGGAGACAAAATCTGAGGTGGCCAAATCATTTAGAATGTCCGTCCGATCACGAATATGTTATTTTTATTTTGATCCGATAAGTAGTGTAGTCGGAAATTACATTATAACAAAGTCCCGTTACCATGGCAACGGCGCACGTGGTTTCAGGTCACTATGCACTGCCACCTAGAAGTAATCAAAACACTATCGAGGAAGCAGTGTATTATTTGTAACCAAAGAGTTTAACAAGGAAATGATGTCAAGGTCTTCTAGATGGCGGTGGATTTTATCCATTCTCTCCTATTTTTCAAATTTTCAGCTAAATCGGTCAAGACCTTAAAGACTTATTGGTATGTAACATTATGGGAATGTCTTACTCGGGTCGTGTTGCACGTACCGGTGCTCGCTCAACAACACGTCCAACTGAGCGTTTTCCTAGTTTTAAATTATCAGTATCCCAAATTTCAGGACAATTAATGATTAATTGAGCGAGCGAAGCGAGCGTCTCCACTTGACTCTTATGGCTCGAATGTCTGTTTTTTTTTTTTTTTTTTTTCTCTGTTACTGCTTCGATACAGGTCGCACCGTTTCTCTGATCGACCTGAAATTTTGCACACATGTACATACCACCTAGGCGGGTTGCTGTATAGTTTTGTGGCAAAATCGTTCAAAAAGTTAAAAAGTTACATGAAAGTTAATCGAAAGTTTTTTTTTCAAACTAAACGGCGACAAAATCTGAGGTGGCCAAATCATTTAGAATGTCCGTCCGATCACGAATATGTTATTTTTATTTTGATCCGATAAGTAGTGTAGATGGCAATTACATTATAACAAAGTCCCGTTACCATGGCAACGGAAAGTCGCACAGCTTTTTTGGCTCATGATAGCGGTCAAACGGAGGCTCGGAACGAGTTGAAATTTTGACCATCCGCAAGTTTCGTTCCCGATTGAATGCCATTAGTTTTGTGGCAAAATCGTTCAAAAAGTTATAAAGTTACATTAAAGTTAATCTAAAGTTTTTTTTAAAAACTAAACGGCGACAAAATCTGAGGTAGCCAAATCATTTAGAATGTCCGTCCGGTCACGAATATGTTAATTTTATTTTGATCCGATAAGTAGTGTAGATAGAAATTACATTTTAACAAAAGTAACGTTACCATGGCAACGAAAAGTCGCACAAGAATTCTGGTCACTATGTACTGCCACCTAGAAAAAATCAAGAGTAAAATGATTTTCCCAAAAAAATGATGTCAAGGTCCTCTAGATGGCGGTGGATTTTATCCATTCTCTCCTATTTTACAAATTTTCAGCTAAATCGATCAAGACCTTAAAGACTTATTGGTATGTAACATTATGGGAATGTCGTACTCGGGTCGTGTTGCACGTACCGGTGCTCGCTCAACAACGCGTCCAACTGAGCGTTTTCCTAGTTTAAAAGAAAACAAGCACATGAGAGTAAGAATCAGTTTTAATTTTAAGCTCAATTAAAGCCTTCAGCTTTCAAAGTTTCCGACAGTTTTTTAAGGATTAATTTCGACTACCCGGCACCTCCACCAAAATTTACGAAATTATGCATTTTTTGTATATAATGTCGATATTTTGATAATAAGTATTTTGAGCTTACTCTCGTACAAACGGTTATTACGATCTCAAAATCGCGTTGTATGACCCGGCACCTCCACCATATGTACCAGCCAGGATTAATTTAATTTCGTTTACCTACCCGGCACCTCCACCAAAACATTGAAAAAAACTTTGAAAGTTCGTGACCTAATTCGCGTTTAAAGATATAATTGCTCATTTCGCCACTATTTCGCGGTATCAAAAAAATAAAATATTGAGAAAATTCGCAAATTGGAAATTGGTACTATTCAATCACAGTGATTCATGTGCAAACTGAATTTGAAGGGATTACTGCAACTTAAAAAAAATCGCGAATTTCGTTCTCACCATTTTTGCACATCTCTATTAATAAGTTATTGAGCTTGACAGTTATCAATGAAGCTTAGTAATGATCTATGTTTTCTTGTACTAGAGCATTCTGTATTTTGTGTCTGTATACTGCGTCATTTTAAATCATAATTTTGTGTGTTGATTTATTTGTGCTTAAGTATCCAGCTGTAATTATTTATAAATTGTTTTAACGTCTAAACTATTACTTTGTGTTTACCGAATGGAAAATGTTGTCAGCTATTTTACTCTTGCTGCATGTATATCTTATGTTATTTGTTTTTTAAATTATATTTTCCTATTTTATTTTTTGAACTTCTTAAAATAATGCGAAATACTAATAATTGAGTAGATTACAACATTGATTTCAGAGAACCACTGAGAGAGAACAATAGAAAAATTGAAATAATAATTAGATCAACTATAGAAATGCGAGTTGCATAAACCTATCGACAGGATTCTAGGCGTACGTGATACAAGATTATTATTGCTAGTAATCGGTCTGGTTTTGCCAGAGCGATTGTCAGTAACAACTCAATAAATCTGTACAAGATTTTGATAAAGATGCTGCATCTGACGTGAAACTTGCTTTGATCTCAAAAGTTAGTTACGGTATCGTTTCCTGTTCAAGGTGGTTGTCACTCTGACTCAAATGCTATTACGAGTAATCTGGCTTTCCAAGAAGAGTAGAGAGTTCAACCAATGGATAGACGAAAGCCACGCACACGTATTGATTAACGCTCTTTAAGCCTCAGCCTCTTAAGTTGCTTCTCATGACGAATAATTCTACAATGGGCTGTTGAACAATGATGCACTTTCTATGATCATGAATAGCAAGCACCACATGACATCATGTAACCTCTAATAAAAACCTTAAAACTTTGAAGCTTAATCTCTCTTAAATGTGAAGTAGACACAGTCGATTCAAAATATATCAGCTTAAGAGGGTCGTTACATTCGGCTTACTTTCTAATAAGCGCATAAATGAAAAGAAATTCGACGTTGGGCCTCGCGTAGTTTGAAGCTTAATCGGTGAATGTTCCACTCGACGAATTCTCGTTTCACGGTTTTAAGTCGATTCGTGATCGGGAACCTATTCGTTTCGATTTATTAAATGATTTGCATAGAAAACTAAAAGCGAGGAACGAAAACGAGGTTGATGGATAAAAACAATATTTTCAGCCTTTATAAAATCTAAGTGAATTTACACATATTTGGTCACATTATTTTATTAAATGACAGTTTACTCACGACACGAAAACACCAATTCGTCTGCTTCTCAAAATGCCCTCTTTGACTCCATGTATCGTATGCATTACTTTTGTCGCTCTAAATATACTAGGAAGCTTCGCAAACGTTTTTTTAGTCGCGTTGATGGATGAGCTTTTTTAAGTTTTTAGTTTGCGTTGGGATATCTTTACTTATGCAAGTGCTTTGCTTTGCTGCCTACTCATTGTAGGTGATTGTTGTCAAGTTTCTATTGCGACTTGTCAATTTATTATTTACCGTAAAAAACTTATATTAAAAGCTTTATTTCTATGGATTCTGGGTAATTTTTTCAACTTTTTCTTTCAAAAAGTACTACATCACCCTAATGTATAATATGGACGTTGTAGCCCCACCCGTTTGGTCAGAATTGGCCCAAATGGCACGAAAATATCGCACAAAAAATCGAAAAAAATCGTAAAAGTACGATATTCATGAGAAATATTTCTTTGATTGTACCCAAAAACAATATACCTCTAAGTTCAGAGATATCGAAGGTCCCCTCCAATTTTCATCAAGATCGGATATGCCGTTTTCCCGGTAGAGAGCGAACAAACAAACAAAAAAACAAACAAAAAACAAACAATAAAAACACCCGAGCTAAATTTTTTGAGGGTACAGTGAAATTGAAGTCTTCGCTTCGCTCATCCAATTACAATTATTCCAATTTACTCCACTGTGCATTATTTGCGTACCTTGCCTTATTAGTACAATAGGCATTATCAACGATGGTACACACTAACGCTCAAACAATAAGTACGCATAACCCTGAATGATTTGATTTTAGACATTACATTTTAAATTAGTTTTTATTAGTCAGTACAAATTTTTACTAAGTATTGAACATACTTTTGGTTTATAAACATAGATATTACCAAAAGAGTCAAATTACAAAGTATTGCAAATATCCTTAATTATTATTTAGTACACGCGTTGAAATCATTATTGTCAACCCCACATTCGCTTTGAACGTCACTTTTACAATCACCATTGTACAACGTACTGAATAAGAAACCTCTCTACAGTATGTCTTCGATGCTCGTTTGAATTCACATAAGATAGAGTCGTTAACGATACAATACAAAACAATACAACTCGTGCTGGAGTTTAAAAATTCACTAATTTGATGTTTCTGATTTTGTCAAATCTCATGTTAGTTTGAGTGGGATCGTCTGCTCTAAATAATTTTCATCGAAACTGTTTTTGCATTTTTCATTTTTATTTTACAACTTTTATTCTTCCTCCTTACTATTGGATTAATTTTGATCGATTTTCTTTCCAATTAATTTTTCGAAATATTATTGGAAATTATTGTCTTATTGTACATCTTATTATTTCAATATTTGCTTCGTTATAGCTTATTATTTTGTATGTATTTATGTACCTGGTTTAATTTATTGTCCTTTGAAACTAAGACAACTACTACAACTAGGATAACTGAATAGTATAGAAGGAATATAAATTCATAAATCAATAAGAATGGGTAATAGGTAAAAGTACTACAAATAACCAACGCCATGCAGCCATCCACAATATAGATTCTATGATTCTACACTATTGATGCTCTGCCTTAAAAAAGTTATTTTAATGTTAGAAATATTAATTTTCATGAACATCGAAATGGTGCTCCTATATATATATATTTTTTTTTTACTGTTGTCTAGTGTGTTTTGTTAAGTTTGTAGTAACGTACGTTGGCAACTCTCCTGTATATGCTCCGATCAATGAGTCACAAGTCTATTTCAGGAAGATTTTAAAACGTCGTTTTAAGAAACTCTCGAAAATTGACATCTAACGATTTCTTTTGCTTTTAACTAACGTTTCTTTAATGTCAAACAAACGCACCAGGACAGCATATAATAACTTATCACGCATTCTCGATGGAAATTTCACTAAATTCGACGAAATGGTATTGAATGTGTATAATATACCTCTCTTACTACATTATCCTCACCTCCTTGTATCAACGATTTTAATTTAAGTTTCTCGATCAATAACATTAGGTGTCATTTTCGCATCAGATATAGGAATATCAATTATTTCCCAGCTAGTAATGTTTACTTTTAGCTTACTGATTCCTAGGACTAAGCGGGTTTTGACAGTCGGTTTGTGTTCGGATCCGGGTTTTGTACTGCTTTGGGTTTTCTAGTCGGGTCGGGTCGGGTAGGGAAACGACGGCCGTTATAATACCGCATGTCACTTGCTTGTGAAGGATATCACATTGATTTTCCCGCAATTCATTATTATATTGTTTGTATTTTTATTGAAAGTCATTTTATAAGCTAAACACAAAAATTATCTGGACCGGCACCTCCACCATTTCCTCAAAATAATTTCGTTGTCACCCGAAAATCGGGATTCTCTATAATACTGCATGTAAAAATGGATATTGAATTTTAGTTGTAAAGACTCTTACTATTTGATTTACTGCAATTCAATATCAATTGTCTGTATTTTTATTAAATTTCATTTTATAAGCATTAAATAAAAAATTGTCTGGACCGGCACCTCCACCATCCCCCAAAATAGTTTCTTTTTTGATTTGTGCTTCCTCTTTTTTTACTATCGGGTTGGCCCCCTTATACCCGACCCAAACTGAAATTTCGGGTACCCGCACCCGTCTTCTAATTACCCTCGTCATATGTGTTGATATCAACAAATTATTTCACTTACATGTTAGTGATTGTTTTAACACATACAATGTCTAACAAAAGTAATATGTGTGAAAGCCACTAAAATATTTTAGACTTAGGCTATTCCAGAGCCCTCTTAAGTCGTACCGAGATTTTGAAAGTCAATGGAAAATGCATAAAAGTTAGTTGAATGAGGCCGTGGGAATTATGCTTCCCACCGGACATTTCGTGCTACGCGGTTACCGGGAAGCATGATACCCACCGTTAGCATGTGCAGCTAGCTTACGTATACCAGTGGAACTCGGAAAAAATGCGCCACGGCATTTTGGTCGGTAGTAACGTTTCCAATAACAATGATTACGAATTTTGACGTCATTTGTTGTTGTGTTTTTGTGTCTGCAAATATATATATATATATATATATATATATATATATATATATGCAGCCATTGTATTTTCGGGTAGTCCGTGTGGTTTTAATATTAGTTCCAACGTTTCGGGCAGTTCTCCCTGCCCATCTCCAAGGAAATTTAAAAACATAAAACAATATCAAAACAAACAAAACCTTACTTCTTAACAAACACTGCAACTGGATACAAAGACAAAACCAAAAAGCTTAGAAAACATGGGTACTAATGACAACATATTATAACATCCAGATATTTTAAAAACTGTGAAGACATCAACACACCCTATTACTTTTTAGATGACCTCAGCGTACGAGTAGATGGCTCAAGGGGTTCTTGTTGAGTTTTCTTCCTCTTGTCAACTCTTGTTGTCGGAGGTGGACGGCCTAAAAACATGTCCACAGGGAGAGCTTTTGGTTGAATATGAACCTTCTTGCAAAACATGTTTCCATGTGGCTGGAAGTCTTTTAGCATCGTCCCGTGTGTTCGTGTTGTGTTTCCGTTTCTCCATCTCCACCGCCTCTCTTACGATTCGGGGCACTTCATGTTCCACTTTGGCTAAGGTTTTAGCTTCATCAAAGTTAATCCAGTGCTCCTTGTCGAAAGCATGTTGGAAAAGAGCTGAGGTGGTTTCCATACGTCTAACTGCAACTCTATGTTCGTCGATGCGGACAGATATTTTGCGGTTAGTTCTTCCTACGTAAGTCTTTTCGCAACTTCCACACACACACACACATATATATATATATATATATATATGCCCCGAATCGTAAGAGAGGCGGTGGAGATGGAGAAACGGAAACACAACATGAACACACGGGACGATGCTAAAAGACTTCCAGCCACATGGAAACATGTTTTGCAAGGCTGTCATATTCAACCAAAAGCTCTCCCTGTGGACATGTTTTTAGGCCGTCCACCTCCGACAACACTTGTTGACAAGAGGAAGAAATACTCAACAAGAACCCCTTGAGCCATCTACTCGTACGCTGAGGTCATCTTAAAAGTAATAGAGTGTGTTGATGTCTTCACAGTTTTTAAAATATCTGGATGTTCATAATATGTTGTCATTAGTACCTATGTTTTCTAAGCTTTTTGGTTTTGTCTTTGTATCCAGTTGCAGTGTTTGTTAAGAAGTAAGGTTTTGTTTGTTTTGATATTGTTTTTATGTTTTAAATTTCCTTGAAGATGGGCAGGGAGAACTGCCCGAAACGTTGGAACTAATAATAAAACCACACGGACTACCCGAAAATACAATGTCTGCATATATATATATCGAAATTATCATCAAAATCAAGTGATTTCTCTATGGGAGATGAAAGTAAATAATAAAAAATATTTTCTTATTATTTTTTTACAATAGTTGATTTTTGTTTTTGAAAAAAATAATATCTGTATGCTAAATTCATAAATATTGTTAATTTTTACCTTCTCGTGGGCGATGGGAATATGTTTTTCCTCCACTTTTTGGGGGTAACCTATGAAGAAAAAAAGAGTTTTGATTTTCTTTGTAAGAATCTTCATTATTGTTAGTCTACAAAGTCAAAACTAAAATTTAACCCCCGGAACTAATTTGCTCATGAAACGGATAAAAAAGAGAAAACATCACTTTTTGGACGGGACAAAAGCTCCATTTCGGCTATTATATGCTAATTTTGGTTCAATGAGGAAATGAAAGTTCTAGGTGCAATACCTCATTTTAAGCTATGATTAATTTCAACACCTATGTTGAAAAAAAATTATAGCTTAAAATTAAGTATTGCACCTAGAACTCTCAATTTTTCTTATTGACCCAAAATTTGCATATAATGACCAAAATGGAGCTTTTAGCCCATAAAGTTTTAAAAAATGTAATTTTTTATTTTTTATTTAAGTTCCTCTTTCATTTAAACCAGCTTCAGCCATTTTCCTTTGACTTTAAAAATATCGGTAATATTGCTCTGGAATAGCCTTAAGATGAAAATCAATCTCAATTTCTGACATTTCGACAATATTTCTAGTCAGACTGATATCACGGGGACCCTACCCTATAACCCGAAGTGATTTGACACTTTTGACAATAATTTGATATAGTTTACGACTCTTTGGAACATATATATTTACAATAAAAACAAACATTGCAAGATTGAGTGTATATGACCGTGGATGACGTCACAAGTATCAAGCGCCTTTCCTCACTTCGCGTCTGCTACATAATCTCACACAGCTATGTCCACGTTTCAACCACACTGAACTCCATTAGACCCAACGGCCAACCGCAGACTACAAGAAATACGTAGCAAGTAGGCCGTACCTCTCTCTCCCAACACCCCAAAACTAATAGCTTAAAAATAGACTTGAAGACAGCGGTGCGGTTTGCCACCTAATTTTAGTTTTATCACTTATTTGGCACAGATAATGTTTTCAAAGTTTCATGTTAAGACTCGAAAAAAAAACTTATTAAATGTACTTAAAAAACGTTTCCACATAAATCAATGGTATATGTTGCCATCCTAAAAAAAATTGGGGTCTAGCGGAATATGAATTGGCTTTATAAGGGAATGCAATAATGTTGTAAGTTGTCTATGTTTGCCTGATACAAACATAGTATTGGTCAAATTTTTACCAATTTCAGGATCAAAAAGCTTAAAATAATTGTGAAAAAACAGTTACAAGCTATACATTTTTTGAATATTTCTTTAGTTTAGTTTGTATAGTTTGTTGAATTACTGACAAACAATATTTTTATGTTGGGGGCCCAGAAAAATAATATATATATAGCATTATTTTGATGGCTACACTTTGCATGTTAGTTTACAACCTTCATACCGCACGACATGTATATGTTGCACTTATTGAAAGGTTTATTTGAACTCTTTTACTTCACAAACTTTCTTTCAGTTCACATATCATTTTTACCTTAATTTTACATTTTCATATTGTAGGTACTCATTGTGTTATGTCCCATTGTGGTGCGTCAATGATAAATTAATATTTCATTTATATGTGCGATTGGTATTTTTTACGGTCATGCCGATACGGATGACAATAACATTTGTTTTTTCGTAGGACCTAATGGAATGATTGTAATTCTAACATTTTCATATTGAACTCTTTAAATTGTGTTATGTCCCATCGTGGTGCGTCAATAATAAATTAATATCTCATTTATATGTGGGATGGGTATTTTTTTATGAGCATGTCGATACGAATGGCAATAAAATTTGCTTTTACTTTTTTCGTAGGACCTAATGGAATGATTGTAAAACACATGCCATAAAACTACGTACTGCATGGTTTTATTTTACGACACATACACGATAAAGTCAGTGTTTTTTTTTCATAAAGACTTCAATGCTGAGAGTGGATAATATCAAAATGGTTTAGGTTCTCTATTATAGAGTAACTTTTATCTATATAAAATTATTGTCATACACGTTGCATATCACATGAAACAGGGGCTTTGTTTTATTTGTATGTATTTTAACAAACGTTGTTTTCATTTAAAAAAAATGAAAGAAAAACAAATCAGTTTAAAAGAAACATACTGGATAGATATTGCACATGTATTTTGATGTTATTATTATAATAAAAGTGCTTTTTAGAACGGTGAATTGTGGATTTAGCTAGACCGTTGTGTTGTGTTGGTCATATTCCATTCTAATAAATAAAATTGTTACAAAGCTAGGTGCGAAACTAGATATTATTGGAAACATTGATATCTGCAAAAATAACCCATGTGCTTTCATGTGCATACTCGTGCATATCATTTGCTATGACATGAACAATGTAGCTTTGTTTTATGCTCTACCAGAGGTGTAATGGAAACATACGTAACATTCACTGATTAAGTTCTTTGACAAAGCAAATTATATTCATGTCTATATTATTATATTAAAATTCAGTTATAACATTTTATTAAATATCCATTTAAAAAATTTAATTAAATGTTATTAAACTGTGAAATGTGCTAATATCTGAATTTTAAAATTATATTTACCGGTTATATTGTTTAACTCCTCTGTATGTCAGTACCCGAGGCATATTACTTGCACTATCGGCCAAATCGTATTGATAATATAATCAAATTTTAATGTCACTAAAATTTATGTACATCATGGTCGTACTGGTCCGAAATGGAGATGGTGATTTCTCTAAAATAATAATTTTGATTTTTATATACGGTGAAGCTTTAAACACCATTGCTTATTTTTCCGATATCATCCAAATATAATCTGCCGACAGTACAAGCAGATTTATCGTCGATTTGAAAACAAGTACATGTTTCTTATGTCGATACAAAAAACAATTTAACGTGTATTAATTCTTTATTATTATTAAACTCGGTCGGAAATTGGAAAACCATTCGTCTTTGTTTCGGTTTTTAAGGCGGATTCTAGGACGTGAATAATCGAATAATAAACCAGAGGTCGCTGGCGTCACCAAAGTACTATATTTGAAAACGATTTTCGGAAATAACGTTCGATGTCCGATTATTTTTTCGCCCGTTGTTACAAAATTCGTATTTGTACCATAAAAATAAATGTTACGTTATTTATGAAAACATTTTTCTCTATACTTAGGAGAAAATCGAAGGCTTTTCGAAACAAGGAAAATATTAGTTGCTTATAATTTAAATTTGCAGATGGCGTGTTGCTTCCAATATTGTCTAACCCAGTTTAATAATGGCTGATATTGAGGCTGACCCGTACCCAACAAATTAATAATATACTTTGTTCCTCTTTAATTCAGTCAAAACCTTTCAGCATATTTATCGGACTTTTCATATATTGGTCACAGGGCGACATAATAGTAATTAAACATGAATAACTTTCATTCATTTAAGGTCCATAAAGCAACATACACTTGACGAATTATCATATCTTTAAATTTAGGGTACATCTACATGTACGTCTACATGTGGGTAACAAATCTATGTTTTTGGAGGGCTTGCACCACTTTAAATAATTGCAGAAAACCTATATTCTCCTAATATACTCTCGTGCCATGCCGTGGTGTTTGAATGAAAATAAGACGGAATTAATAAATAAATTATTGGCTTCTGAATTACTTGTAATACTAAGTTTTATTTTGTTATTGCGGGATGTCGATCTGTCGCGTGATGTTACCGATAGGTTGCGCCAAGTGTTATTTATTACTTCAACAATTCCCGTAAGTGAATCTACTGTAATTGCTCTTGAAATTACATTACACGATGGCAATGCATTGCCGAACAAACATTATTACTGTTAGTGTCAGTAAACATTGTTTGTCGTAATGGTTCTTTAGATAATATAGTATAGTCTCGTGAAATGGGTCAGATCGTCTATTGGCAGATTTCTTACCGAAAACATGTTTATTCAAAATGTAAATAATTTATATCGACGTATGGTTTGAAAATGAAACCTTGACGCATTTCGATTGGAGTAGCCTAACCTTTATTGCTCCGAGCTTTACACAGGAAACCGGTGGTGGAGCTAGAATATGAAGTACACCATGCACTGGAAGTGAATTGCGAATTGTGGCTTGTTTGGCCGTCACTCAATCATACACAGAGAACTATGTGCGACGTCATACGAAGACCACAGCCTTCCATAGGTTCATTGAACCAGACGCTGCCACCTAGATTAACTCGCTTGATGTGAGTGATGTCACGGTGATATGTGCGCTAAACCTTATCTCACCATGGGATTGGGATGGGACAAATAGTAAATCTAGTAATTGCCGTAAGCAGAGCTGTTTTAATGTGTATGCATTCACAACGTACTAAATATTTACGACTTACCGTTCTACATTCATTACGACCACCTGAATTGCGAGACCCGATTATCATCCAGTCCCTTAATTCATTATTGTACGGAAACTATATACAAGGGTGGTGAAATACGTGGATATGGTTATAAATTTTCAAGGAGATTCATGACGATTAAAATATGTTTTTATTATTTTTGGATTGCCTTCATAAATAATTTTATTATAATGTTATTTTATTTTATTTGTTTTTTTAACGTTATCCTTTCAGTTTTAAACTGATTACAAAGTGAGGACAACTAATAATCTAGTTCCTAAAAAAAAAAGTTATACAGATTATATTTTGCGATATATACACATAGCTGTAAACAAAAAAGTTATCAAGTACGAAAATAGGCGTTTTGGAGAATTTCTTAATTCGTCTTTAACCTGCCTATTTTTGTTCTGCATAGATACAAGAGCTTCGTACTTATCTAAAATGTCCCTTTACAACACCGTGTCTTGAAAGTGGGCACAAATATAAACTCAAACACACAAAAAATATGCATTCCAAATTTTCATCCCTTCTTGGCAATCAGCCTATTTTGACCGAACCACTTTCCCAAAATACAAAAGAAAAATAGATTAACAGAAAAAGCTATCTTGCACGTCAATAATAACCAATATTTTTTTGATCGAAATCCTCCAAGGTCATGTAGCATAAAGATCGTCCCCTTGTTATTTTGTATGGGAGATTTTTTTCGGTGGGAGCTTGAAAATATACCAAGTTTAGTTTGACCATTTTTTTCGAGTCATGGTGGACCCAATAATTTTTTGGTTACTTTCTAAATTCATAACTAGTTATTTTTCATTTTTTGTGATTCCCTTTTTATTCAGTGTAACGACTAGATCGCTAGTTATATCTCACCATTTATTACCTTATTGGATATCTTTGTGTAGGATTTATTAAAGCTGC
The DNA here is from genome assembly GCA_024449915.1 of Sweltsa coloradensis. NCBI lineage: Eukaryota > Metazoa > Arthropoda > Insecta > Plecoptera > Chloroperlidae > Sweltsa > Sweltsa coloradensis. The sequence continues at coordinate 181,238 of JAMZAV010001081.1, forward strand.
TAAATAAAAATTAAATATTCATTGCGTGGTGCAAACTTGCAAAAATATTATATTCTACATGTATTATTAATTGGAATAATACGAAAATATATGAAGCAAAACTAAGGTTAACATATACACAGTTATCTCCTTGTTGCTCTATACTGCTTTGTCCAGGAGTTGAGATCGTCTGTCTACAGTATCAATGGAAGAACGGTGGTACGTCATAACTGATCAGCTCCCTCACGGGCTGAAAGCGGCACCTCCCACAGAAAACAAAACGATAAGTGTAACATGCCGTCGATCGTGACGGAACATTCCATCACGAGAGTAAAGTGAACGAGGCAGAAGAAATTGGAAACGAGGCGTCTCAATTAACTATTGGATTTGTTCACATCGATCTTTGTCGAAAATCTTATGAAGAAACATGAGTTATCATCTTTAGAAGAAAAAAAATATATGAAACCGAAATGAAATGGCAATAGTCGATCTACGTCAGACTGCGTCAGTAACACGTGCGTCGAACATCACTCTGTCAAAACATAAAACAACTATTGGTGTTAGGTTTCGATAAACGTTGGTTTTACGGCGAAGCTTTAATATTACAAGTAAGAATTCAGCATCAAAGTAAGTAACCCTGTCTTCGAAATTTTGTTACTTTAGTAGCAATCATTGCAAGAGGATAAAAGTAAATATTATACCATACAAAAATGCAAAAACTTGCAAAAAAAGGGGCCAAGCCGAAAACGAGGAAGATACAAGTTACAACTGCATAAAATGGTGATATCTAGAAGTGTGTCCAAGCCCATTATTTTGCTTAAAATAATAAATATATTTTATAATTAACAAAAATAACATAAACATTAAATAAATTTATTGAAACATTTACATGTGGAAATATCAAAATTAACAGACGCCATTCAAAATTAAAAGCTTGGCCGATGGATTTGGATTGGTTATGTTTTGGTTAGTCAGTAACGACAACCAAGATAAAAATTCATCGACCAAGCTTTTAATTTTGAATGGCGTCTGTTAATTTTGATATTTCCACATGTAAATGTTTAAATACATTTATTTAATGTTTATGTTATTTTGTTAACTTATTTATTTCATAATTATAGTTAGATAATAATATAGATATTGATATATTTTTAATTTATTATATAATTAATAAATATATTTATTATTTTAAGCAAAATAATGGGCTTGGCCACACTTCTAGATATCACCACTTTATGCAGTTGAGCCACTTGTATCTTCCTCGTTTTCGGCTTGGCCCCTTTTTTGCAAGTTTTTGCATTTTTTTTATGGTATATCAATAATTTTTTTTAGAACGTACACGGTATGGATGTTAGAGTCCAAGTAGAGAAAATTACTTTATTTACAATGATTCAAAATAAAATCTCACTCATTGATAGTTAAAAGGTTTGAGCATCGCTGATAATTTTTTTTTTGCATTATCTAAGCTTCCGGTCATCTAATCCAATTACCGTTTGTCAAGCACATGGCCACTGAGATGACTGACATCGGTGCAAATTTTGGCTTCTCTAACATTATCCATTGAGGGCCCACAAACTGATACATAATTCGTCAGCCAGCCAGCCAGCCAGCCACCAGCCAGCCCAAGAAGAAAGTTATTTCGAACGATCTTGACGTCTCAATAACTTCTAGACGCATCATCAGATCGGGATGAAACTTGAAATGGGTCATCTCATAGTAAAAGCCCATCGATTGAAGCAAGTTGCAAGTTTTTATCTCAAATGGTTTCGCGTCGGCGACACCGTGTTAAGTGCTAATGTAGGCGTGCGGTAATAGGCGCTAGTGGAAGCGGAGCCGCGCGTGGCTTGGCCCGGTGCGCTTCCGCGCACCTTGATTGATTATGATCAAACAAACAAAGTCAAACAATCTAAAAAAAAATATAGTAAATATTAAAACAAGTGTATTTTAAAACGGACCCTATATATTCAATACAAACGGTTCAGATTTAGAAGATATTTCATTAACGAAACCAATAACCCTAAAATTATTTATAATATCATATAGCACAAGTCCCGGAATGGATGTTTAATATTTTAAGATCAAGGATAATCTACGACAGATGTAAGCTAATGAAAGATAATTCAATTACATTCAACCTAGGTCAAAGAAAATAACAAATGAAGTGAACCGACTCTCGTTTTGTTTAGGTAAAAGTACTTTAAGTTAGTAAGTAAGTAAGTAAGTAAGTAAGTAAGTAAGTAAGTAAGTAAGTAAGTAAGTAAGTAAGTAAGTAAGTAAGTAAGTAAGTAAGTAAGTAAGTATTAAAGAAGTAGTAATAAGTATATAAAGTAAAAGTAGTTTAGTAAGTAAGTGTTATTCCAGAACATAGCTATTACATTATAATTTATAATAAACACTTTGTTATGACCTCTAAGATTATATTGTCAAGGATAAGTATTTATTTACTTACTCCTAAACAAATAAACTTTTTTATTGAGGTGTTTGGGAAAGGTGCAATTGTTGTATCAAGCAGTATGCAAATTGAGAGATACTCCAAAAGTTTACCAACTAAAAATAGTATACTAAGCTTTAGTTTGTGAATATGAGATATGTTTACTGAAAACACACGAAACACACACTGTGACACTGTTTCTAGAAATATACAAGAACTAAATGTGAATTGATCGACTAGTGCCAAATGTATAACAAGGAACGTAAACGAGTATTTATAATTTGTAATGCACTTTGTAATGCACTGGTAAACGTGTGCCAGCAACAGAATCCACAACGAAGTTTAAAGTGCACTTTAATGAAACAATATTATGTGTTCTCTTTGCTGTCAACTGCAAATGCATTTCACCATCACAACGTTCATAGCATCGTGACGTGCTGTGTGTCTTCTTATCTCCTGTCTTCGAATAACTCCTACGACCTGGTTCTATTCTTCACACTTGTCACTTACAAATTTAGACGTGGCAGGTTTGTGTAGAGGGGTTGCAATCGACATGTTGTGTTTTTTGGGGGGTGGAGTCGCCGGAGACGAAGGAAAGAGATCCCGAGAAATGATCGCTTACTTCACCTTGAACAAGCAAGCAGAGATCGAGCAGTGGAAGTATGTCATACCGTCAACAAATTATTTGTACTTTCCTTTACTTAAGATGCAGATGATAAAGACATTCTGACCGTAATAATAGAAAACATAATTTACAATACACACAATACAAACCATTGGACTAGATAAACAGTTTTAACACCAACTGTCCAATGTGTCAATTTTTTGATTGTGATTTTTTATTTTATTGATAAACAACTTTTTTGTTAATAAGTGGTACAGATACACAGCCATATTTGTAGCTATTTGGGATTTTTTTGTCTTGTCTGTTGTGTTGTCCAATTGTTTTATTGATTGATAAAGACTCGTGTTAATTAAGTAGTCGAAATATCACTTTTAATACTAATAATTTTTTTTTAACAGTGAATTGTCATTCATATAATACACAGGGTGACAAGAAATAAAGCTAATACAACATAAATGAACACAAAATAATTGAAAAATATTAATAAATATATTCGAAAAGTAATATAATTTAAACTTTTTCTTTAAAAACATAAGTGTAATGTATGTGACGTTATTGTCTATAACTGTGCATGAATATATTAAGTCACAACGTAATAATATGTTGAATTGGAATTGAAAAAGTGAAATCCATCGTATTACTGTGTACGAGTATGTAGCTTAAACTAATCCACACTGTGGAATAAATTATTTCAAGGAGCAAGCAATCTATAGTAGAAGAGTTATATGTTGGGGCACATGTCTGAAGTGTAAGAAAGCAATGGAAGAGGGAGAATCATGCATTAGGTATGGACGTTTGTTACTCTTCCTCATTCTCATCTAACGACATTTTCTTTACAATACGAAAACACTGGAGCTAGCAACAAGTCTTTGTGTATTCATAGTTGTCTATAAAAGTAAATCAAGCGTATAGTACATAAATCCGTATCTGCAGAACTCACTGAAAAATGATTGGATTCAACGTCATTGGAATAAATTCTTGTAATAGAATGGCAATGGAACAGCTGCTAACAGATTTAGAGGGAAACTCTGGAAATTGGACTTATCATTGTTTAGTGCAAGCGAAGTTCCTTACACGTGAAGAGAAGAAGGAATAATTCCAATGCAAATGTGAAAGACGTTGATTGCAGCATATCGTTCAAACTTGTGCTGTAATCAAAATTCTACTAAGGTTTAGTGTAAATTATGCAAATTGTGATTACGTCTTAGTTTATATTAGTTGGTTCCGATCTTTATGAACGTTATCAACTAAAACTTGTACAAACTTTTTTGACTTAAACAATTTATTCCCACCTTTTTCTATTATATTTTTTAATAGTTGTACTTTTTCGTGCGAAGAAAACAAAAACTTACGGTGTAAAGTTGGAAAAATTGCAATATGAAGTTTCATGGCAGTTTTTGGCAAATGAATAATAACGAAATTAATACATAACACATATCGCTGAATGAAGGAGAAGTCAATTAATAATTCTATGTTGTTTTAACCCAACGTGAAACGTCGCTTAAAATAAACGTGCAGAAGAGAGAAATCGATAATCTATATAACATTATAAAAATTAAACCATTTGCTTTTGAAACTTATAAATTGTTTAGCAGGACTTTGTAAACGAAAGTTTTTATATTTCATTTACAACCGTACACACTACAAATAAATATGTCTAAAGAGAGTATTGCACTGATTTTTTTTATGTGTTAATGTAACAAATAAAAAACGTCGCTTAAAATAAATGTGCAGAAGAGAGAAAACGACAATCTATATAATATTATAAAAATTAAACCATTTGCTTTTGAAATTTATAAATTGTTTACCTGGACTTTGTAGACGAAAGTTTTTATATTTCATTTACAACCGTACGCACTATGCATAACACACATACACATACACATACACATACACATACACATACACATACACATACACATACACATACACATACACATACACATACACATACACAGTACACATACATACACATACACATACACATACACATACACATACACATTGTTTCTTACATGATTGTATTTTCAACTTGACATAGATATTGTACCTTTGATGTAAATATATATTTCATAAATAACACAGATCTTAAAAAAAAAAAAAAAAAAAAAAAAAAAAATACACATACACATACACATACACATACACATACACATACACATACACATACACATACACATACACATACACATACACATACACATACACATACACATACACATACACACACATACATATAATAAATATGTCTAAAGAGAGTATTGCACTGATTTTTTTTATAATTATGTGTTAATGTAACAAATAAAAATTGTGATCCAATTTAAACTCTGACAATATAATAATAGGGAAACTTGATTAATTATTTACTATTCGCTGTGCTTCATGGGAATAATTTTCAGGAATGAATTTGAGTCTCCATTCTAGTTAGGGTATCTATGTTATTATGTCTGTACAGAGTACGCTGTGGATAGACATCAACTAGGCTTCAATTGACTTCAAGTTTCACTTAGTTAACGTTTAGTAAAATTTTATACAGTTCAGTTAAACTTTACTTGTACACCGTCCGCGCGATGTTGTTATTCGGCTTCTAAAGGATTACTTACATAACCACACGATATATTAACCATTTTGACTTTAGTAAGCTAAGTGAGTATGGGTATATGCTATACTTAAGGTTTACAATGAGCGTGAGCTTTTGTTTTCTAGTTACCTTCACACATCGAATACAATAATCAAATACAATAATTTAAATGTAAACAGAAATCACAAACTCAATTGATTATCCTACTATAAGGGCAGGTTCATTCGACAAAAAAGCGTTTGTCATTAAATTGAATTGTATTTTCATTTATAAAATTGAATGAAATATTTTCGTTTACGTGCAATGTAGAACCAATCTTGGGTAGAATTGATAACAAGTTTCATTTTCCTCAAGTCGTGTTGTCAGGTCAGTGGCTGCAAATGTTGGTTTGTGTTATGATGTAAAATTAAGCTTAAAGCTGAGATGTAAATTTGTATAGATTTATTATATAATATACAAGTCGCGCTTGCGCTCGGCTTGAAGCCGCTGCGCAGAGGACGTGGAAAACCTCGTACTTGGAATACCTCGTAGTTGGAAAACCTCGTTGCCGCGACAAACTCGCGAATCGGTCCGCGTACGGCCGCGATACGTTAGTTTAAAAATATCAGAAGTTAAAAAGTTACTGTCTCGGTGGTCTAGTTGGTTAAGGCGCCTATCTGGAATGTGGGAGACTCGGGTTCGAACCCCGATCGGGATGGAGTTTTTAACTTCTGAATTGTATTAAATATTAACAATTCCACCTACGGGAGTGTTACCCGACTAACCAAATCGAAAAATGTAATGACGCTTTAGGAGATAATATTGATATAAATATATTTCAAGTTTTTCAAATGATATGCGCCACTTAAAAAAAATAGTGTAAGGGCTGACATCCAGCTGGACACTGATTCAGCTGGACAGACACCAACTGGACATGCTTCTACTGGACAAGCTATACTACACAAATGCTAATAAACACTAATTAATTGTTTATAATGAGACATAATTTGCACCCTGAGCAGACTTCCCACGAAAACTTATTATCATTAACAAAGTTTGGATCGACACAACATATCTATCAGTATAAATTATTACAAGTTTTATTGGGCACAGTTTACGTCAGTTACCAAATCGTAATGAAAAACACATTAGATTGATTTAGTGTGTATCTGTGTATGTTAAAATAATAATTCTGTGAGAATATTTTATGTGATGTCATTGTGCTGTTTGTAGTATTATTGTCTTCGAACATTAGGGTAGAAATTAAAATTATTTATTATATCGAAAATATATATTTGATCCATAAACAAAAAAGTCAGTTAATTTTTTTTTTGCTTGCCTGACATTTAGGACTTGCGACACGCAAAACGCAGTTTTACTTCCCCCCTCCCCCCTCTTGTGTTCAGAATTTAAATGAAGTGAGTGGCCATAAAAACCTTAGCTCTGCCGTTTTTGTTTTTTTAATAATTTTAATTTTACTTGAATTTGCTATTGCTTTACATTTATGCTTATAAAATGAAAGTTTTTATTTAGTGTTTCTTCTAAAACACGTCTTCTCGACTTCCATCATAATATAGGCTGTTCAAAGATAAATCCAAAATAAAACGGCACAAAATGGTAGGAAGGTTTCACTTGACAAAAGTGTACATAAGTCAAAGATAAGCGATACGGAAGGGGAGCCACGAAAAATGTCCCTTACGATTCAAAATGGGGCCATAAATATTAAGGTGTATTATTTACCTATTTTGAAAGTAAAAAGATGGCAAATGATGAAAGGAAGATGCATTGGTCAACCAAGGATACCAACCGTTCTTCAACGAAAAAGCCCCTTGCTCTAGAAAAAGAGGTTATGAATCTTGGACATTTAAGGATACAATGAACAAAATCTTTACCCATTATAACAAAATCAGTTTAGCTGCAATGAACATTTCCATACGTTCTTTTTTCGTGCCTATTATGATGTCAGACAAGGGAAGTTAATATTAATAATTCCCCCCGACCTTGGTTGTCGACTTCGCTTCCACACGATTACGTCATTGTTCTCCACGGTGACAGTGTTTTCATCCTAGGCCCACGCGACGTTTTATGTCAATGTGTCACACCTGCCAATAACTCTCTGGAATGGAACACGGATAATGTAATTTGAGTTGCTCAATATTGATGAAGAAGCGTCACGTTTTGCTCGAGAATAATTTATAAAATATGTTCACGTCTCGGCATTCGGTTCACAAATTGAGAAAAAGGGAAAAAATAAAAGGAAAGGTTATGAACAAATTTTGTTTACCAAACGACTCGTTGAATTCGATTGAGAATAATCGATGTAGTAAATACAAATGCACCAACTTTTAACACTTTTAAGAAACTTCACCAGAGTTTTCAAGAGGTGAATCAACATTGAGTTCATTTATTGAGAAGATCGGTCTGCGTTCTTAAATTAAACTTTTTTCTGAACTTTTTTCATCTCATCATTGAATATAAGTATGTAAATATAGAGGGCAATATAAGCCTCACTTGTAGTGAGCATCAGCAAACCACCACCTACAAACTTGTATTCAATGTATTGCAAAGTTGAGTAAGTCGTTTGACAGTATTCAGTCTAGAGTCATCTATCGATAAAGGTCCGTGAAAGTGGTTTTATTTTGTAGCGAATTCCATTTTTAAAATTGGAGATTTAGGTGTTATTGGTTTTAAGCTTTACTTCAGTGGTTTTCTCAATATTTACCAATATATATGCGTGTAATTATTCTTTTGCGAAACTCGTATTATTCTAGCCAGAAATATTAAACAGGTTTTAATTCACTTTCAGACTGGTTTTTGTTAAATTAAGGCTAAATTAATTCATTTTTGTAAACTTTCTTTTAAAAGGTTTTTGTCGATCGAACAAGTACTGCGCAATATTGAAAATTACACTGTAATTTAACAATAATCCCCATTTTGTGCTTTTCATCGCTAAGATAACAATTTTTACGAATTTCGGTGTTACTATGTGATCAACACCGTTCGGTGTTTGGTAGTGATTCAATTGTTGCATTTTCTGATTAGGATTTGCTCAATTCATGCTCATTTTGTGAAATTAAATGATTTGCACATATTTCGGTTTTATCGTCAGTCGCGAGTTTCACTGGACTCCTCGAGTAAATAAACTAGTAAGATTCGCAAACGCTTTTTCATCCGCGTTGTTGGATGAGCGTAATTGGTCCATTGAGCTGTCATGTGTTATGCAGATTTTCTGTTGTTCTGTAAAAAAATCATTACTAAGTCAAAGATATTTTTAAAAAACGAATAAAATCGTAATTTTAAAAAATGAAAAAAAATCTTGAAATTGTGATTTTCATAAGAAATAATATTTCGATTGCGTTCAAATTTCCGACGAATATATAAATTTGTAAAATTAAAGTTCTGTGAAAACATCATTACAATCGGATAAAGCATGTAGGTGTTATTAGTCGAAGAAATTGTTTAAAAATCAGAAAAAATCGTAAAATTGCGATTTTCACGAGAAATAATATTTTGATTGCTCTGAAAAACGTGGCAGTTCTAAGTTAAGAGATTTTCAAGGCCTCCAGAAAATTTCATCGCAATTGGAGTATCGGTTTAGCTGTAATCGTGTTCACAAACAGACAAAAATACAAAAAAAATCTGGATGGATCTCCAGTGTAGTGAAATGGAATCTTCACTTCGCTCGCTGCGCTCGCTACGCTCATCCAATACATACAATAAATTCGTATTTAGAGTCTTTACTCACTCAGTCAAATAAATCACTCAATATACTAACAGATTTTCAGTAGGAGATTTTTTGATACTTGGACAAAACAATTACGGGCTCCAAATATTACACCATTTTGAGCATAGAAAAAATAAGCTTATCGTTATGAATTAAATAATAATATTCAAAATCTCATTTCCAACAATGTCAGGTTGAGTGGTGTTCTTCACACCGATATCTAGGGCAAACTGTTTAGTGCAGTGGTTGCCGGGCTCAGCGTTTCTTCATCATCATCTCCATCGTCATCTTCCTCCTGCATCTGCTTCTCCACCAATTTTCTCCATCCTTTCCTGTCCTCCCACAGCTTCACTTTCATCACCTGGTTCTACGATTCACCTCACTCTACGTCTGCTTCGATCAATCTTTCCCATCTTATTCTCGGTCCTCCTACTTTTCTTTTACCTTCCTATTATATATCAATAATAATTAAAATTATGTTTGTGACATTTCGCCGCGTCGAATCTATTTTATTGTGTTTTGACATTTCAGCCCATCAAAAAGCGTTTTATTCGGTAAAACAACAACAAATGTTACTAAAATTTTACAAAAATATAAGTAAATACTATGGAGAAAGTCAGTAAGTAAGTTTTTTGAACTGACGTTACTAACTACAAACGTCACGAAAGCCTCCTTTGTAAATGTTGTCCTCCTTTGTAAATCAGCTTTTTAACTTAATAGGATAGACATTTAATAAATAAGTAAATAAATAAAAAAATTAAAAAAATTAAAAAGAAGAAATAACGAAATTTGTATTTTAGAGTCTGGCCATTCACCAACAGACAACTGATTTTTAGTGGGGGCTTTAATTTAAAATAGTGTAATCCACGCCTTCAGACTTCACTTAAGCACAGATAACAAAGTGACTTAAGCGTTTGATACACGTAGGGTATTCTCCCCTGAAGATTCCAAGACGGATGTTTCTAGACGGCGAATACTTTTTATCGCTGACCCACGAAGAAGATTTCTTACCTAAACAACTATGTAATTCATTACATTATTAATTAACCTCACCTGCTCTGAAAGTTTCATGATTATATAAACAATGAAATTAATAAAAAAGACAAAGTTGTGAATATGATTTTTGTGGAAAAAACTTTTCTAGGCGGAAGATTTCTTTTCTCTCGAGAAGATATTTTCTTTCCTCATAACACAAAAATTGTATTGAACTTTTTGAAAAGAAATCTCCTGGGATAATGTGCAAAGTAAACTTTTCCGTGTGTCCGTGTGTCCGTGTGTTTGTGTGTATAGAAAGGTGCCAAGTACGTGAATATTCTTACTTATTGTGGTGGGTGGGGGGGGGGGGGTAGTTCAATCTCCCTAGCCTTGTTAAGCACTCATCACAATTCAACTTAGCCTCAATAACGGAGTTTCTTAAGCTTTGTTGCTTGTTCACGATAATTAACCAACTTAATGAATTATTTGCATTTTGTACTTTTTATAAGCAAGTTCATTGTTAACACTTGCAATTACGCTGAACCCTGAGTTTTATTTTCTTAATATAAGTTACTGTTAATATGTAAAGTTTGGTTTCAACTTCTCGTCTGCTATATAAGTTCAGGCAATTATGCAACATGTTTGTTTCTAGAAAAACCTTTAAAAGTGTCTACCTTATGCGTACTAAATTAGAATAACTGGCCTCAAGTACGAAACCACGTATTACATCACATAAATGGGGGCAATCAAACTAATTGAACATTCACCTCCTCGCTACCTGCTCAGCTCATAACAAATGTTTCCGCTTAATAGCATGTTGTCTCTTTAGACCTGGTAAATAGTGTCACACCTATTCACCTGACACTATGCAATGGCATCAAAATAAAAAAGGTCCCGGGACGGACTCTGTTCGAGATCGACTCCGCCGGGAAATGCGTCTGCTCGTCGGGGGTCTGTGTCGTCTAGCCGCGCTGTCTGGCCGGTGAGCGATGTCTGCCTCCTACAGCCTGGGTCTTAGCGACACCTCTGGGTGATTCGCAGGCGGGCATTGTGCACGGGTGATTGAAAAACATGCTGTGGCCAACTTTACACAGGGTGGTGGTAGAATGAAGATGAAAATACGACATGGCGGCACTGTAATGCATATTTTATTATGTCTTCATGCAGGATGTACAGATCTGCTTGAGCAACAACGTCCGAACACCGAGTCAGTATGCAACTTCCACAGGCGAGACGCCTTAAAAGAGGTTGTTCGTTTGACCTGCCACATTGTCGCTATTACAACCTACTAGAATTGAGAGTAAAAACTAAAAAAAGAAATATTTCTCGTAGAATATTATTTTATAACATACAAAATATATTAAATTATATTTTATTTAATAATAATAATGTAATAGTTGTGATTACACCTGGACAGATAAACGATAAATTACGGATGCAAAAAGTGGAGTTTTGCGGACAGCCGTAGCGTCTGAGCTCTGTACAGGTCAGAACTCATTAATTACACACTGCGGCCGAACTCTTTGTTTAGGCATAGCTACAGACGCAGAACAGCTATAAATTGTACATTTATTTGAGGTGACCCTCCTTGACTTGTCCTCGTTTAAATTAATGGTAAATTTTGTAATTTTGGTTTGCAGACCTATGTCCAAGTGCTTCAGAAATGGGTTAATTTTTGTTTTATTCACGTTTCTTTGCAGTTTGCCATAAACACGTTGGAAATATAGTTATTTGGGAATAAAAAAGGAGAAAATGTCACATTTTGGCGGATCTGGAACTACACATTGAATCGAGTGTGCAGTTATCTTCAGTTTTCATGCAAGATGAAACACATCCACTAGGGGCCAGAGACAGGATGAGCAGGAGAATGAGAGAGTAGAGAGGACGAGTACGAGACACTCGAGAAGTTAAAATCGTTCTTATGAGTTATAGCTACCATGCTGCAACTAAAGTCCATCGCTCATCCTTGCTTTTCGTCCAGTTTAATCTTTATTTCAGCACTGTTTTTTAGTCATTTAGTGCATGGCCTTAGCTTATCCCCACTGGGGAGTAAAACTTTTACTTTGACGGAGATACCTCGCCTATGGAAATGGCGGATCAGGATAGAAGAAAGCTTTGGTTAAGTTTGGTTGGGATAATGACATGTTCTGTTGCATTTCATTTCATTGTTGTATGGCCTAGGAATCTTAAGGAGTACAAGAAGATTTCCGACTTTTAAACATCAATAAATAATATTTGTATTTTCATAGTAACATTATTTGGTAAGGTTTTTAATATATACTTTAATAGGAATAAACTCTACATACTTTTAGCAAGATGGAAGCTGCAACAAGTATGACAAAATAATTATTCTTCGAAAAAAATAATTATCTGATATATCATTTTGAAAAATACTTTTTTCTCGGCGAATACTGTTTAGTTACATAATATAAACCATGGAAAGATTTCAATTATTTTCTTAGAGAATAAGATATACATAGTTACACTTTCGAACATCCATTACTCTAACACAATGGAGAAGGTGATTTGGAAAATACCATCGATTGATAAACATTGACACATATGCGACGCTTGAAGCAAGCATGTTTTTATAGAACACCCATTACGTAATGAAATCCACAAATTATACTTTGCTTTAGGAGAAATATATTTCAAAACGAATTGTTGCATAATTATAACTTTTCAAATGTTAGGCTTCTCTTGAAAATAAAAGAATACACGAAATGACACAATAGTGTTTACGTATTAACCTCGATATTACACAATATTATGTTATACAAACATAAATTTAGACGAAACGTGAATCTGCACAGTATTGTTACTAATTTATATTTTACGAACGGTTGAACAAAGTTTGGATTGACACAACATTTCTATCAGCATAAATAAATTGAAATTATATTGGGCACAGCTAATCTATTCTTCGTTTGAGACTAAGTCTTCTTTTCCTTCCAAGTCACCTAGAAAAAGAAACTCACATTAGAATCACTCATAAACAATGGTTATATTTTTGGACTAACTACGAGTTAGGCCTATTCTGTAAGCTTGTTTTATGTAATATCATTTTAGAATTATTAGTCTCATCGTCTTTATATATTGTCGTAGGTAGTTTGTCCATGCTAGAATGTCGAAATTGTTTAACATCTTTTTTACTACAAAGTAAATATACACTTTGCTACCAAATTTTTGATCTAAAAAAGTTACAGATCCTTGTTTCACGCAATTGATTCGTAAAATACCAACTGATTTTAAACAATCAATCATTTGATTCAAATAACTATATAGACAGCTAATTTTTTTTTTGAAATTAGATTGATTCACATTATTTGAGCACCTGAAACGAAGTCAAAACGCAGCTTTAAAAATATGTGTTGTTATATTTTATTCAGTCCATTTTAATGGAGTGAGTAGTCACATAGAAATTATCTTGCACTGAAAATTAGGAACACTTTAGATTTTTCGTAGTATTGTGGTAGCAGTTGCTATTGCTATACAATTTTGAGTTTAAACACCAGATTCCTTGAATGCGTCTAGATGCAGATTTTCTGTTGTTTTGCTGAAAAAATCATTACTTAGTCGATTTTTTTTAAATTAAATTAAATTAAATAAAAAATTAACTTTATCTTTTATTTTTTCTTAATCGTAATTTTAAGTAAAGAAAAAAATCGTAAAATTGCTATTTTCATAACAAATAATTATTCGATTGCGCTCAAATTTTACACGAATATATAATTTCATAAAATTAAGGTTCTGTAAAAAAATCATTACAATAGGATAAAGCACATAGGTGTTATAAGTGAAAGAAATGTTAAAAAAAAGAAAAAAACCGTAAAATTTCGATTTTCATGAGAAATAATTTTTCGATTGTTCTCAAATTCACACGAATATCTTAATCATAAAATTAAGTAAGTATTGTGGTAGCAATTGCTATTGCTTTACAATTTTGAGTTTAAACAACAGATTCCTTGAATGCGCTAGATGGGCCGGTTTCTAAACACGTCTCCCTAGGCTGCCCCTGTGACCTTGGAACGCCTACTCACCGCCACTGGACCTCTTGCCCCATGCAGCCGACAGTTTGTTCCAGTTACGTTGCCCCCGCTTACCCCACAGGCCCTTCAGGTTGTTCCATCCCGGGTCCTTCTTGCCCCAAGATCCTGAAACAGGCAAGATTTCATTAGCAAAGCAGTCGTTTAACGTTTGTTCACAAAATGTGTTCAATTTATATATCTCTATATTATTGTGTATTCTCTAGATTTAGAACGAAACATAAATAAAGTATTGATATAAAAATATATATATATTGCTTACAAATTTAAGATTGCCTGATTTCATTTTTCGGTGGAGCAGGTTTCAAATGTAATATAGTAAGTATTAACAATTATGTGGTACTTTTTTTTAAAAGTGATTTTTGTTAAAAATTGTTTTGCTATAATAATATTTCCTAGATATTTTGAAAGGAATACATATTCTTTGTACTGTTGATTAATTTTTTGGATGAGCGTAGCGAAGATTTCAATTCAATTACCCTGAGAAAAATAGCTCGAGTGTTTTTTTTTTTGGTTTGTTTGTTTCTTTTTTGTCAGTTTGTTCGCTCTCCACCGGGTAAACGGCATTATATGCGATCTTGATGAAATTTTCAGGGGACCTTCGAAATCTCCGAACTTAGATCCGCCAAGTTTTTGGGTACAATCAAAGAAATATTTCTCATGAATATCGTACTTATATAGTTTTTTTTAAAACGATTTTTAACTCGATATTTTCGTGACATTTCGCACGCGGCCGGGCAAACGGTTATACCGATCTTGATGAAACTTTATGAGAACGTTCAAAATCACTGAACCTAGTTATGTTATGATTTTGGGGAAGATCGAAAATAATATTCCTAGTAAAAATCTTACTTTTAGGGCAACAATTGGTCAATATGACCTCGCCAGTCCGCACCTTTTCGCGTCTGGCATAACGAGGAGTATGCCGGTTATCGTCTCGGTCGGTCGCCTCGCATTGTAAAAAAACTCATCCATCAACGCGACTGGAAAAAGCGTTCGCGAAGCGGCCTAGTTAATGAAATACTGATCTTTGACATATCATTCAATAATCGATAACACACGAAAATTTCGACAAAATTTAAATTTGTATTAAAAAAATAACGAAAAAGGGTATCGCCAAAAATGTATAACGATATTGACGTTCTCACTCGCGTTGAATGACCCGGCACCTCCACCATTTTTGTCAAGTCAGGACGAATTTACTTCATACTCTTCGGCACCATGAGCGATATTTTTTCTCGATATTATGATATAGCTCATATATCGTTATCGATTTTTGTGTTTTAAGATAGTCCTAAATTAATCAATGATACTGAAAAAATGTATTTATTCGACAAAGAAAAATAATATAAGGCCTAGTTTTCTTAATTAGAAATTAGAAAAATAAATTAAACTCAGACTACGAATTCAATAATGGTGACAAAAAAACCTGCTCTTTTTGAGTTCTAAAGTATCACCAAAAAAGAAAGACGAAAATTGAACAGATGAAAGTTGTTGTTTTCTTGGTCTCTTGATCTAATAAATTATTGTGAAGGTTGTATTCTTACTTAATTTATATAGACCAGTGTGCGACTGCCTGCGTTACCGTTTGGGTGAAGAACGGTACCAACTGAAAAACATGTTCGGCGTTTGCAGTAATTTTTGTATGTTCAGCTACATTTTATATCGTGTGTTCCAACATTTCAAATATGTTTCCTCTATCTGCCTGTTGTGCTAGGCCTACATGTACGGACCACTGAGCTCTATATACTTACGTGGAGATCTGATATATACGGGGCAAATGTTGAGATGTGAAGTTGGCGGAAGTTTGCCGTCCGCCATTTTCTTAGGTCCCTAATCAGCGGCAGATTCAAAAGAACTAAACATAATAGATTCGTTCACCTGTGTCACTGGCCTGTGTTTATCAGTTTATTTAGTGTAACACTGCAGTAACACTATTCCTAGGCATCCTGAGTGACCCTGATAATAACCCACTGTAATAATAAGTCTACTAGTCAACATAACCTCAAAATAAGCTAGCCACAGACCGCCATCTTGACGTTAAGATTTACATCTAGACGGCGGTGTAATCGCAATTAAAATCGCGATATAATCTAGGGACGCCGATAATAGGCCCATCGCTTTAGGCCCATGTAGGCTTCAAGGTTACAGTATAGCATGCGCCCTCCACGTAAGTATATAGAGCTCAGTGGTACGGACCCCGCGCACGTACTTTTCTTCTACCGCTACAAGACGTGTCGTGTCTCACCTCTGAAGTTGGCCCAGTCCGCCGCCCGCTTCCCCCAGGACCCCCTCAGGTTGTTCCAGGCTCTCTTATCCTGCTCGTCCCCCTCCTCGTGCATAGCGTCGTCGTTCTCGTCCACGGCGTCCATGTCCTCGGGGTCGCGTTTCCCCCAGGAGCCGTGGAGTCTCTCCCACGCGCGCTTACCCCATCCAGACTGGAACAAGAGGTGTCAAACGTGGTCATTCACGGTCCCTGTTGGCCGCTTGCACTCTTTCACGTAGAAAGCGTAGCCCTCTCCTTCCCTACTGTGGGGTGAATTATAACAGCTCATTTAAAAGTAAACACCGGTAAACAAACAAAACAGGAAGCTAAACTTCCCTTTAGTACACCATGTTGACATTCCAACGTTCAACTCCACTTTCTAGTCAAAATTCACTAAATTAACCACCGCATTCTCTCGTCCGTTGAAACTGAAAACTTTCTTCAAAATTTTTTTGTCGAAAATATAAATTTGTGTGCTGCTTTTAGTAAGACATGTGTATTGGTTTACAACTTAAATTATTTTAAAAATTTTTAAACATTTATCTCAATATTTGCTACACTATTTTAAACTTTAGCCTCACATACAGTTTATCTGCCCATATCTCACAATATACCACTATCATACATACACCGACAGTGTTGGCTCGAGCGCTAAGCGCTCGACTCTGATTCGGGAGGTCCCGGGTTCAAATCCCGTCGAGACCGGCGATCCTGATTGAAGTTTTTGTCCGAGGTTTACCTCAATCGTTAATGCGAATGCAAGGGATTGAGTCCTCTAAAATAGCTCTCGGACATCCCTTCACAATTGTCCTATCCGCAATAATACATAGTTATAGTCACCCGAAGAGGGTCACACCGGTTGAATCTGATATGTATACCCTACATCGGGCATCCTACAAAAACTTATTTATTTATTAATCATACATACAGTACTTCATCGTGACTTCTTCACAATTTTAAACTCATTTTTAGTAATCATTGTTAAAATTTAAAATGTATAAAATAAATGTAAATGTAGAGTTGTTCATGTAAACGAAAATGTAAGTTTGTTATTATGTCTGAAAGACAACCTTGATCAAACAGGCAAAACAAAAAAAAAGTTATACTTCGAGAAAGTATTTGAAGCTCCCTGGAAAAAAAGTAAGTTCAGTTTATGATGTGATACCAATAAAACGTCTGTAGACAGTGCAAGCCACATGACGTGAATTGGAATATTTGTTATCCATCAGAAATCGTCGATCATTGATAAAACCGACTGTGGGTATCAATGACGTCCCGTGAGTTACTGGCCACAATAAAACGTAACGGCTGCGACTGATCATCCCGTCAACTAGGTCGTGGGCTACCCAAGCGCATGCAAATACTTCCCAGGTGAATTGTTGACGCTGGGGCTAGCTGCGAAATTATTCGTTTAGTGTGAATGGGAGGGTAATTTATTACATTCGAAAGCGCCAACTGGATACAGTTTATTTTTCGATTTCCCCCGTAAGGATGCCCACTGTAAGGTACATATCAGCTTTAACTGGTGTGACCCCCATCATTCAAGGGTCTGAAGGGAGTGTCCGAGGTCTGTTACAGGAAAAAACAATCGCAGCATTCGCTTTAACAACGGAAGAAACTTCAGGAAAACTTTCAGTCAGGATTGCTTCGAAGCTTGTTCGACTATCAGTAGAATGCGCTTGGTTCTAGCACGTAGGATTCTTGTTCAAAAGGTCACGGGTTTGATTCCCGCACCAAAACTGAAACGCGTTGAAAGTAATACATTTTACCTTGATATCTGAAACATGTTTGACAAATATTAAGCTCAACGTAAAAATATTAAAAATCTGTTTCACAACTCGCATAATATAATAATATTGTATCGTTTATTATATATTTTCTTATTTTGTGAAACGTATTTAAAATCAATAAATCGAGATCTAGTTCGGATTCGTTACAAGGTTACGTAATGCAAGACCATTCCATTCTTCGACTTCCACAGCAGTTTCTTTCAAACTGTTTCATTATTCTAAGCACACGTTTTTCAGGATTCATTCCATGTTGCCATCCATCTGCAGCAGAGTTCAATAAACACCGCTGTAAGTTATTTCAGCTAACAACAGGAATCCACATAAAGCAAAGTTTTAACTTTATTTACCAATGGGTTTCTAAAACTGAAATTTGCAAATATGTTTTTATCACCAGAGGTGATGCCATTTAGATTATTTTTTTCCAGCAATGAAGCATAAATATAGTACGTACTTCTCGTCTTCATTGTTTTGCTAGGACTTATTAGGCAACAACGATCGGGAATGGTGATTCAATGAGATGTATATATAGATTTAAAAATTTCCAAAACTAATAACAAGATTTTTTAATTTTTCAAATATCCTTGATTATAATGGTATTATAACTTCATTAATTATGAACACATTTTTCATATCGTTACTATAGGTGGGCATAAAGTCCTCTATATGCATCACTTTCTTTCTGACCATGTGTTCCTCTGTGCATGTGTCACGCCTAACGATAAAAGTCGGACATGACATATTATGTGTTTATTGTTAACATTGCCCTTCTACAGTAATGATACGAGTTTGTTTATGCAGACCCCTTGGGCCTTTGGGGTGTGGCCAGCTTTAATTTAAAATACGCATTATCCCCCTGCGCCCCCCACCACCCACCACACATAAAGCACGGTTCTTGGCAATTGAAAGTGAAATGTTTTTTACATCACCACTCACCGTCTCGAATAGCAATATTGCAATAATATAGATATAAAGCAACAACAGTCATTATTTCTCGATTTGGTTGGTCGGGAAACACTCCCGTAGGTGGAATTGTTAATATTTAATACAATTCAGAAGTTAAAATAATCCATCTTGATCGGGGCTCGAATCCGAGTCTCCCACATTCCAGGTAAATTCTACCTGGAATGAGAGATGGATTTTTCAACATCTGAATTGTATTACATATTAAAAATAATTATCTTGTCAACCCGGTACATAAACCAAATCCAAGAGAGGTAAATGCTAAGAGACATAAATTTATGTGATCATAATTGACCATCCTTTTACTAAGTAGCTTCGCTTCCTATTTTGTACTACCGTACCCGCACTGGTTGATGTCAATTATATCGAGCTCTAACTCTTTTCCAAGTTAGAATACACATCGGTGAGCGACGCGGTAGCAATCATTCTCCAGTCCGAATCTTGTTACGAGTAGCGGAAAGATTGAATGAAATGTTTGTCCTCGGAATGGGAGTATCGGTTAGGGATAGCTCGAAGTCAAATACACACATTTGCTGGATAAGAGTTTCGTAAACAGACTCACCCCATCCCCCTCCCCCACCCTCCAACACCATCGTAGAACCAAAATCGATGTGGCAAAGGCAACAAGTAAATTCACTGTCGTCTGCCCGAGTTGCTAATATTTGTTTAAAATCTTCAACTGATCGATTTGTCAAGCTCGCCACGCACCGTGGAAATCAATTGCATACTTGAAGATTTCGTTTTACTTTTGCAGGACACTACGAGATACATCCGTCTCTTCCATTTCACTCTTCTGTTTAGAGCTGTTTTCTGGAAACTGCTGTTTTTAAAACGTATTGGTAGACGACATTAATGTTGAGGTTTTTGTTTCATCTACGATTTCAATTGGGATTAAATGGTGTTTTAATGGAGCATTTTGTAATACTCCAGAGGAAATACGACACAATTAATATTTATCAAATACCTCAAACATTCACAAACTGTATAATATTATAGAATAGTCAAACGGGGATACGCGGACACCTATATATTCGTAGCATAGATTATCTATACTTATTTGTTTGTACAACAGTGAGAGAGAAACTGACAAAATTGATGATAAACCACGCCGAAGGAGGGATTGATAATAGTCATATATTTAGCCCCGTTACGAAAATCAGTTAAGTAACCGAAAAGTCAAACTCTAAATACGAATTTATTTGCCTTATTTTTCATTTAATGAAATCCATAAAACACAAAATCCTACTAAACCCCACAAGCTAGGCTAGGCAGGCGCCTTAACGACCAGACCATCGAGTCGAACCGATAACTTCTGAATTGTTGATGCGTTATTGATCTGTCATATCGTTCGTGGTGATGGAAAACCCGGGTTTAATATTCAGTGGAGATTTTGCAATTTCTGGATTGTAATAAATATATCAATTTTATCTACCGGAGTGTTTGCCGGAGTAACCAAATCAAGAAAATCAATGAGTAATTTACACTAAATAATAATGTTATTTATATTTTAGGATTTAAATGTGTCTTTAGAGAAGAAACTAGTTTATATATCTTAGATTCCTTTTTTCTCGTTATTTATTTGTGACTATATTTTGCAAGTAAACTACCCAACGGCGACTCTAAATCCACTCAGTCAGTTACTGTGGAGACTTCGTACGATGACATTTGAGATAATTCATTTTCATCGAAAACATGCAAAAAATTCATGTAATCTCCGAAACCCAACTAAATATTACCATTAGAGTAAGACGTTACAAGATTCAGTCTAATTTAATGTAATTGAAAATTTACGAGGCGTGCTGTGCAAACTCTGTTTAGATTTCTCGTTTAACACCAGTTTAGGATATTGGAAGTAAATTCACCATCTCCGTGGTAATTTCCAAGGGAATTACCGAAGCGAAGGGACGGTCTGAGTCTAATTAATTCGTTAAATGATAACTGTAGGTTTATTAGGTAGACAGACACAAATTCCCATCAGGTGTTATAACGTTTACCGCGTTGGTTGTGATGAATTTAATTTACAAATTGACTTAGTCTCGTTAAACGTGCAGTAGTTACCGCTGTAATTAATATAAGTTCTCCCTGTTGGAGATGGCCGTTATACAATGGGGTGGGGTGTGATTTAGTGAGGTGTGACGCAAGCCTCAGTTTCACCGCCTGAGGAAGGTGGGGTGTGATGATTGTGGAACGCTGACTCGAGGGGTGGCGGTGGTTGCTTCTGACCTAAGACCTTCTCCGTCAAGTCCCCCCTCCACCCCCCACCCCCCGAACGCACAAAGAGAGAACGCTATGCTGCAGAAGTGAACGTCATGTGTTCGTTATTTGATCGACGTAAAAGGTCACAATTCTTGTGTTTGTTGTTGTCTAACGAGCCACACTTGGGCTATCATCATCACCATTTAACGATCCTTATAATATATTGATACCCTTCCCGTTTGGCGATAATTATCATTATTAATTATTAATTTTATTTGTTTACAGCAAGTAAAAATGTTTGTCGTGCATTTTATGATCACAATTTGAGCAAATTCGACACAACGTTTGTGCAACTAAAGACAACGCTAGGATTCTAGTCCACATTTTCTGCGTTGCTAGGTGACGTCTTTACCTTTTGAATGTATCACTCATTTTGTTAACCAACGAAGGTGATTTATGTATTAAACAATAACACTATTTTCAAGCTGCTTCAGATCCATTATTGGATTCTCTATATCATCTTCTCCTGTTTTCAACTCAAGCTACTTAATTATTTAATTTTTTTCTTAATAAGTGTTGAACAGCTTGATTGACTCATTGGCTATAGTAACATGGAAATATTGGTATTTTTAAATTAACGAATTAGCATGGTTACAGTTTTTAAATGTCTCATGTAAGCTATTGTTTGCCCATTCTTTAAACAGTGCACTTCGTGAACACACCGTTATCTAGTTCCAACGAATTGGTATCCATTAATAAGTCTATATTTATAATTTAGAGTATTGTGACGATGATACGTACGTTAATGCATCCCGCCAGATTGCACCTCGCTTAGCTAAATAAATTGCACTATAGATTGCATGTCCATAGGGGATGAAAGTGACGTTATTGAAAGTGACATTACTCGAATGTAGCACGCAATCACCGATAAATGTTTTATACAACACAATTAAAAGAACACTATCAATCCCTTTTAAATTATCTACTATAAAAGCTCTCGTTTGATTTATGTACGGTAAAAAAGATACCATTTAAATCGGTTAATTATGTCGTTTGAAGTCGTATTGGTAATCAGTAGCCTTATTCGCATTTAAAGCCGGCAACCGTCTCCTAGACATAGACAATCGCGACCTCAATGCTATTTGAAAGTCTAATTTCTTAGTTCAATGTTACTACTTTAGGGTCAAGTCACGTCAACGACTACGTTGACATTTTGGTAGACTAATGCATGGTGGCTTGATTGCAGAAATTAATATGTACATACCTAGTATCAATTTTTAATACATTACTCTTAATAAACGCAGATTTAAATCTTTATTTTCATTTAAAATTTTAGAATAATAATCTAATAAAATAGTTAACTGTATGCAAAATTGAATAAACGAATTTTTACAAAATGATTAATTTAAATATCATACCAAAGACACAGTACTTGAGAGTGCATCTCTATGCGTGTAGATTGTCCCAGTCTTATTATACCCCTTACAAGGAGCGCATGTACTCTAACGACGTTGATAAATATTGATTATACGATTCCACACAAATTTGTTTAAAAAGTCATAATGGAAAAACGTTGTACATTTTATAAAGTATGAAAGTATCGAAATCAGTTAATATCGAGCAAAAATAAATAAGTGCCCTTTGGCTGGAACTACCTAACTTTTAACTTTTGACGACAGACTTACTAATTTTCCGATATTTGATTGATGTTATAAGAAACTAATATTTGTGAAGTTTCTACACAACTGTATTTTGTTGATAAAATTATCAGGATTATCAATGAATTTGTCGGTATTGGGTAAATTGCAAAAGGCAAAAGATATAAGTCTTTTTTTCCCCATAAATGTATTTGTTGTTTATATTTTAAAGGGCTGTTAAGTATTTTATAAATATCGATCTTTAAACTTACAATTATTTCATACTCCTTGTTTTTTAAGATTAAAGCTGCGATTCTTTTATCTACATAATAAATTATATCATAAAATATAATTTTCAACTCTTTAAACGGTAAATATCCGATGTCACCTCGCATTTCATCACTGATTAAAACTCATATTTTGCAAATGTATCACTTTTCAATTTAAGGTATGATAATTATATAGGCGAATATCAAACAGGTAAGACACTTTCCCGCGACGAATTTTCATGAATTCTGCAGAGTGTTGAAAACCAATACACTTACCTAAATTACTAATTATACAATGATGAATGATCTTCACAAACAAACTCACACAAACTTAAGACTTGACACTGACAAGCCTTATCTAAAGAGTAAGTGACGTTTGACGAGATATGGATTAATAACTTAAATATGCAACTTACGTTCAGGTCTTGCCATGCCGCTTTCCCCAACCTCCATGCAAATCTTGCCATGCCCGCTTTCCCCAAGGAAGAGCCAAGGTCTTTCCACGCTCGCTTTCCCCAGCCAGTGTTCAGGTCTTGCCATGCCCGCTTTCCCCAGCCTCCATTCAAGTCATGCCAACCTCTCTTGCCCCAACTACCCTGTAATCAGAACACAAAGTGGAATTATAGAACTTGGTTCTAATACTCTTGAGGAATGGAAACATTCCGGCGTTCCGAAGAAGCTTGTCCGTGACGTGGCAACAATCTGGCACAGCGAATAATTCACATTCCTTACGTGTAATTAGAATCTCGAGACCACTCCTTCATTATTATTCAGAAATGAAAATGAAATAATGTGGTAGGCCTTACTCTTACTCTCAGTGTTATAACTAGACATCCACCGAATGACTTGAAGGCTTAGCAATCACGACTACAATGAACTATATTCTGGCAACAGTATTGATAGTATACTCAACGACTTGTGACAGAGTTACAAACTTGGATTTCTCTGTAAATCATATTACTATTACTATTACACTAGGCTGATTCGCAAACGCTTTCTATATGCGCATTGATGGATGTGTGTTGCTGAGTCATTAGACCATATTTTCATGTGGATTTAAATTTAGTTTCTTATTGAAATAAAAGGATTATCGAAGAAAGACTCTGGGAGGACAGGAAAAAATGGAGTGATCTTGTTGAAATGCCTTTCATAGACTACAGGGAGGAAGACGAGGATGTGCTGAGCCTGGCTAGCAGGCACTAAGAACAGCCTGTAGTCCGTGACGCTGACATTTAGTTTTTTAATCAGTACCAAGTTGAATTTCATGAAGATATGATAAAATATTTGTAAGGAATACAAGAATGTAAAGAGAGCACTGTAAAAGCAATGTAAAAATAGAAAGAGTATAATATGCAATGTTTATAGAACTAGGAAAACGCTTAAGTCCCGCCGCGTTGATGGATGAGCTTTTTTTGTAAGTTTTTAGTTTGCGTAGGACCACTTTTCCTTTGCAAGTGCTTTTTAATGCATTGTAGGTGATTGTTGTCAAGTTTCTATTGTTACTTGTTAATTGTTATTAAAAACCTAAAAAAAAACTCATATTAAAACCTTTATTCTATGGATTCTGTCTAACTTTTTCAACTTTTTCTTTCAGAAAGCAATACATCACCATTACCTTAATGTCCATGTGAAATATGAACGTTGTAGTCCCACCCGTTTGGTCAGAATCGGCCCAAATGTCACGAAAATATCGCACTAAAAATCGAAAAAAATCGTAATAGTACGATATTCATGAGAAATATTTCTTCGATTGTACCCTAAAAACGTGGCAAGTCTAAGTTCAGAGATTTCACAGGTCCCCTCAAAGTTTCATCAAGATCGCATATGCCGTTTGCCCGGTAGAGAGCGAACAAACAGACAGAAAAAACAACAAAAACAAACAAACAAACAAACAAAAAACACCTAGGCTAAATTTTTTTGGGGTCGGTGAAATTGAAGCCTTCGCTTCGCTCATCCAAATATTAAATTTCGATTGCTTAAATTTAAAGCGGGACCAGTTAAGTTCGAAGGTGCCCTAAAATACCATTAAGGTTCAAATATATCCGTGTGACTGCAATCGTGCAAAAATACAGGCAGAGGAACGTACACATATAGAAACAAACACCCAGCTTCTTTTCTCAAAGTAGTCAAAGTGATCTCTAACTCATTTCATTCACTATCCTCATTCAAACAAAATCTTTAAAAAAAAACTTCACATAAGACACAATTTAAGGAATAATCGTCAATCAAAAATAAAATACATACCATAGGTTTAACTTCGACTGTCAGAGGTATAAAGGAACGACTAAAATTAGCTAACGTGTTATATATAAATAAATTATACGATTTAATGGCAATAAATTAGTTAAACACGTTAGAAATGGTTAAAATAAAACGATAGTGAGAATTGATAAAACCAAGAAAATGAAACAAACCCACAATATAAAAATATTGTTTTTCTTGAGAATAGATTTATGTGCTTGCGCATTAATAATTATCGGGTGCATTGGTCGTAAAGACGCAACGAACACATCCGCACGATTTCTACTAAAAGCAAAATTATATTATGGATTCACCACTTTCGGTTGCAAAGTACTGAGAATTTTCTGACATTCAGAAGATTTGTTTTTTCGTTTTATTAATGTGAAGCAAACGTTCGAAATCCAGCATATATTTCATGACTGCGTTTAATACATTACTGAAAAGGAAGGAAGTCATTTCTCATAATATATTTTAGGATTTTCTTACTTGTCACGTAATATGAATTCAGGCTCATACTTTATACCGTTTTGGCAAAAATAAATTAGTTATCCTATTTTAGTTTCCCAATAAAACATGTGTTATTCCATGTGGAGCTGAAAGCTTATGCATGGGTTCCTCAAGACAGCTGACTTTTGATTTACAGCTGTTATCGATTTTCCAACTAATGTTGTAGCAACTCAAAAATACCTTCGTCATCTTTGATCAAACGTTCACTAACTTAAACTTGCATACTATGGTTTTAATTTTTATCAACTACAATCATACAATTAATTATTTCAACTAAATGTAAGTGAGAGTTCTTGAAGTACTATATAAGTTCATTCCTGTAGACCAAAAATTATATTAGATCAAAAAAGATGTATTCATGAGTTCGTCAGAATGTAAATCCAACAGCAGGTGCACAATTTCTGTATTTTTTCGTTGTTGTTAAAAATCGATTTTTCGAAGTTCA
Organism: Sweltsa coloradensis; assembly: GCA_024449915.1. Taxonomy (NCBI): domain Eukaryota; kingdom Metazoa; phylum Arthropoda; class Insecta; order Plecoptera; family Chloroperlidae; genus Sweltsa; species Sweltsa coloradensis. The sequence goes on from JAMZAV010001081.1 coordinate 207,889, forward strand.
TTACACAGAATTAAAAAGTCACTCCACTTGAATTGACAGACGCATACTTATGCTAGTGACAATCGGGGATGTGATTTTAAATCCCGCATTAGGGATCAATTTTTGTATCTTTAAATTACCATTCCCGTCCGTATTGATTGAATTAACAAAACTCTTGGTTTAGCCAGATTTTGAACCAGCACGCAAAGATCTCGTTCTATTTTAACATTAACCAAGGGGCACATGCACAAAGATCTTACCTTTATTATAACACAGTTTATCTTGAATGACAAGTCGCGCTTACGCGCGGCTTGAAAGCCGCTGCGCGGAGGGCTTGGAAAACCTCGTACCTGGAATTCCTCGTAGTTTGAAAACCTCGTTTCCGCGACAAACTCGAAAATCGGCCCGAGTACGGCCGCGATGCGGTAGTTTGCGGGTCACGTTTGTCGTTAATCCGAAGACTTTGGATAAATTTGTTTTCCGGCACACTTTTGGTTCGTCGCCGGACCCTGCCCTCCGCTCCGAAGTAAGAAATTTTTGTCTTGTTCGCTTGGTTCCATAGAGCCCTAGATGGGCCGATCGGACGAAAAATCCCGGCCGGGCTAATTTCAAGTATGTCAAAGTCTTAGCCACATCCGCGCGGTTCCGTAGAGTCCGAGATGGACCCAATCGGACAATTGCGCCTTTCGTAAAAATCCGGGACATGGGGTTTTCCGGGTCGTATTTCCGGAAATTGCCTCGTCCGCGCGGATCCGCAGAGCCCGAGATGTACCTGATCGGTCGATTACTGCGCCTATCGTAAAAATCCTCGACTTAAGTTTTTCCGTGACACTTTTCCGGTTACGTCAAAATATGCGCCTCGACCGCCCGGTTCCGTAGAGCCCAAAATGGACCCGTTCGTAGAATTATTGCGCATTTCGTAAAAATCCGGGACAAAAGTTTTTCCGGGACGCTTTTCCGGTACGTAAAAATATGATCCTTGAATTCCCGGTTCCGTAGAGCCCAAAATTAACCCGGTCGCACAATTATTGCGCCTTTTGTTAATATCCGGGACAAAGGTTTTTCCAAGACGCTTTTCGGTACGTAAAAACATGCATCT